>OMNN01023991.1:0-36719 GCA_900302755.1 Chromis chromis
TATCATTTCGGTAATTTCATTCGTGCCCCCCAGGGTGGATGAAATTACCGTAAAATTACCGTAACTCTTGTAACAGGCAGTAAATTGTAAATAACTGCCAGATATTGAAAGTTTCTTCTGAAAAAATGGGCACCAGCACTCACAGGACATTTTCTTACCTTTTTGTAATCAAAACAAGAAAAAAAAGACCAGGTGGACATTTTGAGGCTCAGGTCTTAAAGGGTTAAACCAATGTGGCAAAGTATTTACGAAATCTTTAAATGTTCAGTCAGTAACTGAAAAATGTATTTTATCAGCTGATCTAAAGCCAACATGGTGTTCCCTAACAAGGTTGTAGTTACACAACATGAATGTGATATATCGAAGCAGCATTTTTCTCGCAGCCACCGTTTGTTTGAAAACCAGAGCTGTAACTTTTTTATTTTCAGAAATGTCTGAAAATAGGACAGACTCCTCTTGGAACTGATTTTCCCAAAATATTTACTGGCAGTGTTTACAGTGACGTCCCCTGAACACAACATGCCATCTTGATGGTGAGTCTATTCAGAGCCGAACAATCCACTGTAAACTGTATGTTTACGTCAAGAAGTAAAGTCAACACAACTGTAATAGGAGTTCTTAGTGTGAAATGTTTTGTTGTTTGACTTGTCAGTGAGTGGCAGGTAGAATACAAAAGTCCAGTCATCTAAAATTCTCACTTCCTACCTCCATATTTTCACACTAATTCAAAGCCAACAGACTGTCAAAGCTGAGCGCTCTCCCAAAAAGTACTGCTCAGGGTTGGAAAGGAATAGCTGGATGTCTATGAATCCACAACAGGGGCGTGAAATGAAAATATTGGCATCAAAATTTAGACACAAACCTTTGTAATAAAACTCTGCTCATTAGGGATGGGAATCGAAAACCAATTCTTGTTGAGAATCGGTTCCCAGTGTTTCAATTCCATGGAATCGTTTGCCAAATTACCAATTTTACAAACGATTCCCTTATCAATTCCAGTGGGCGTGAATGACGTCACCACACACGTTGCATAGCTTACGCAAGCTACGCAACGTGTGTGGCGACATCATTCACCAGTGCATCCAGCAGGAAACATGGCACCCAAGCGGCACAAACGCTCCAAAGTTTGGTTCCATTTCACGAGAAAGGATGACAACAGGGCAACTTGCAATACTTGCAAAGTGGATCTTTCATCAAAGGGAGGAAATAATACAGATATGCAGAAACATTTGCACACACACAGCGATAACTTGGAATGAATGTCGTGTTTTCGATCCGTTCCAGAGTGAATGTCAACCCAGCAGCAACGTTAGCACGTCCTTTGTCCTCCTTTTTTCCCAAATGAGAACCGATAAGAGAATCGATAAAGAACCGAATCGGCAAGCAGAATCGAAAATGGAATCGGAATCGGAAAAATCTTATCAATTCCCATCCCTACTGTTCATTATATGTGTAATACACAAAAATCTGAAAAATGAATATCGGATCTGAAAATGAGCCAGGCCAATAATCAGTCAACCTCTAACCTATACCATAAGTTTGCTTCCACATTCACATAAAGTGGTTTTCCAGATTAATATCCATGTGAACAGTCATGTCATTGTTAGTTCACAAAGATCCTTGGATGAATTATGTAATGATTTTGCACAAGCAGCAGATATTCTCACAGATGCAGCCGACTACGATAAACAGCAGGACAACACAACCTTCTTGATTTGTGTGGCTGCTGTTTTTACCACAGCCTGCTTAGCCTCCTTATCTTTTCAGTACGGCTGAACAATTTGTGAAAAAAAGTGCAATTTTTCTGACAGACATTATGATTTGATCTGTGATATCATTTTTCACTCAAGCTTCAGTTCAATAATGAGCGTTTAAATTATTTAAAACATGTGACGGGGCTTCACAACATGAGATGCAATCAACAGTGTGACTGTGAAACAAGGAGGATGGCATGAAGTGATAGTGTTAGTGAGATGACAAGCCCTGTAACTGGTAACTGTTGAAATGGGATAATCGTTCAGCATTACCATTTAGTAGTATTTTAGCTGGTGAAAATGTATGTGATGACTGTCAGAGCTGATTTTCAGTAACTTTATGGACCATGAATTCATGTGCATCAATAATTTAACCACTCTAGAATAAACCCCAAATAACTACTAACTAATTCCTAGCCAGAAGCTGAAGTTAGCGTCCCCTCATTAAATACATTCTTAAATCAGTCAGAAGAGAGTAGCTGACAACAGACCAACTTAATTTAACACCCAGAAGTCGGGATGCTACTTCAGGCTTATTGACGGAGGTTAAAAGGTTAAGGAGTCAGCGGTGGATCAGTTCCCCTCACAGTCAGCATGCACCACCTCTCACCACTCAAACAGGAGTCACAGTAGTCACACCCAGCACGGGTCAGAGGTCAACTGCTTGGAGAAACACTCGGCTACCCATTACACAAATGACCTGATTCTACCCAGCAGGGCACAGAAAGAGAGTAAGAACCACTGTGTAAGTGTAAAACCAAGCAGCGCTGTGTAAATACATGGTAATAAATGACCAAAAGAAAAAAGCCACAAATTAAGAATCCATTAACAGTTCATTAACTTCTTAGTCACAAGACAAATTAAATTTAAAGTGGAGAGGATGAGAAAGTTTTCCCATGAATGTCAGACTCTTTCCATCCCTCCTCTCATGGTATGGTCGCTCCCACCCTCAGCTTTGAAGGGAAAGTGCTAACCTCATCCAACTGGAGTAAAAAGGAGGCGAGCAGTTAAACTGAGGTTACGACACTGACAGAGCAGACACACTGGAAACACTGACTTACTATTCCTCTTTACACAACAATACCATCAACTCCTTTCCTTCCTTGTTTCTTTCTGTTTGTGACTCAGAGTTTCACTGTGAACTTCGCTGGAATTTCAACTTGTTTTGTTGAACTTCTTCACCTCTACATTGCACCTGGCGGCGAGGATGCAGATATAAGGCCTCACTCTGTAGTTAGACACTCATCAGCTCAATGAATAACAACATTTGTGTCCGATATTCAATGCTCAAAGTCAGTCTAAGGTACTAAATGAGACAAAGAATGCTGAGGTTATACTTTTATGCCAGGCAGAGAGACGGGGCCATTCTGGGAGATGGTGAATCACATTAGCATCACTGAGGAGAAACATTGAGAAAGAAAGTTGGAGGTGGACAAACAGACAGAGGGACTCATTTGTTCGGAGGCTGACACAGCGTTTCCCTGATGTGAACAATGTCTGCTGGTGAACTCTGTGTGCCATGCTGCCCTTGCACTGCCCTGTGACACCCGCTCTGGCACCAAGACAAGGGTGCTGCTTTCAGCACAGCACAGCCTCTCGGGGTATAATTCCTCCTCTGTCGATCCTTGAATCAAACGGTCCACCTTTACCCCGAAATCTGGTCACTGAGTCGACATAGAAGGTACAACAGAAAGCAGAGAGAGAGACAGGTACACTGTAAAAATAAATTAAAGGAAACTCTGGCAGCGAATAGCAGCGAGTACCTGTGGACATTATGTACAGGTATTGTCATTTCTTGTTTTAGTATAGACATGACCTGCTTCACTGTTTAAACAGCATAGAAGACAGGAGGATTATCACTAAATCTGTGACTGTGTTAAGTTAAATCATTAAAATAATAATGATGATGGTAAATTAAATAACTTCTACAAGAAACACATCTTTGATTCATGGCCAGGGAGCAGCACGGCAAGTACTGCACATTGTGATCAAGTTTAAAAAGTAATAAACTAAAGTGAACCCTCGGTCAGACATGCTGCATAATGTAAAACCTTAATTGCAGCCTTTGCAATCTACTAACTGTCATTTCAATTTGAAATCAATAACTTGTTAAGCACAAGGGCTTATTATCTTCACAGATGTAAAGGTAATAAACTTGGACACAGTTTGTTGTGGAAATTGGATGATTTCTTAAAAAATGTAAACTTTGGGCATCCTGATAGCCTAATGGTTATGTCTCGTGACCCTAGTGCTAAGGCGTAGTGGCTATCCCGGGTTTGATTCCGACCACATGTCCTTCCCCACTCTCTCTCGTTTCTGACTCTATCCACTGTCCTGTCTAATAAAGGCTTAAAAGGCCAAAAATAAATCTTTAAAAAAAAAAAAGAAGTAAACTTTGGTTTACTTTTCTTTTGACTTGTTGGTTTTATAACTGTTCATGGTATAATGTGACATCACTGCAGTATACATATTCAAGTAGCCCAGGTTGAGAAAAAATGATATCAGTTACTTCCTTGTGTCCTTAAAGAATTTAATTTATACACATTTTATACATCAAGAGAGTTGAAGGCCTGGTAATTTGAAAAAAATGGCTAAGGCCTCAGACACTCAATCGGTTTACTGACATCAACTGTTTCAAGTCAATGATGCTGTTTTTTGGAGCACAAACAAAAAGTCTCCATTTGTACTTCTGCACACAAAGCTCCAGTTGGTTCAGGTGTTTCCTCAGATCTGGGAAACAGCAACCAATAACCGCAAAACTAGAGAAAACTGAAAAGGTTGGGGGAAAAATCTGCAAATCAAAAGCCTGGACCAGGACACAATACAAGGAGCTTTTGACTAAGCAATGTGACTCATTTTTTCCCAAAATCTAAAACCTCCTGCTCAGCAATATCTATCAATATAACACTGTCCAACTATGTGTACAGCAACATCTGAACGCAACAAGTTCCCTCTTGTTCTCTAAGGGTTGTTCAAGCTCTTTCCAAAAAGCACTGACACAGAACTGAAGCACAAGGAGACAAGTCAGGTCAAGGGAATGTGGGCACTTAAGAGACGAAAATTAAAGCCCTTCTTCACAAAATAAGATATTACACTGTAACATGAACATGTTACTGAGCGTGGCCACATCCCTGGAAAACCCCAGAGTAATGTGACTGCGTCTACCAAATCAGCCATCTATGTGGAAAAGCAGGGCTGTCCCTTGGAGACGCTTTAAAGACAGACTTCAAAGTATTTCATTTATTTAAACTGCGCTGTGACTATGTAGGGTCAAAGAATAGCAGTACTGCAATATGCAACTAGATGGATGAAGAAACTGGAATAAAGATGTCGCATTAAATGAAAACAGCAGAAAAGATATAAACCAAACAATTGTTGTAGTAAGCTAGATAGATTCATTCTGAATTTCAAATTTGCTTTGTTTTTTTCATTAATAATTCCTGGTTAGCACATTTAAAAAAACAAAATGTCTTATTTCAAAGGATATTGGTTTGATTCTTTAGACAGATGTATGACTGCTTATTGAAATAAATCTACTTATGTTTTTAATTTAATTTAGATATACATAAAAGATACATGATATATTTCCCTGTGGTGCAACATCAACACAGTCAACCTGTGAACTGTGAATATTTTGTGCATTTAAAACATATATATATACACAAGCATCTGTGGGTTTTTTTTTACTACAGAAGAATCTGTGCAATAAAGATAAGAAAAATCTGCAATATCAGTATTTCTACTCATGGAATAATCTGTACAACAACACTATGTGCCATATTGTTATCTTCCACATCCAGAGAAATCTGTATAATATTAGGGTTAGTACTTATAAGGGCAGTGGTGTCCTAGTGGTTTGTGAAGCAAACTTGTAACAGGTGGGTCACCGGTTCGAGTCCCCAGACTGACAAGAGGTTGACATGGAAAGTGAGAGCGACCGCTTGTCCCAGTCACCACCACTGTGGGCCCTTGAGCAAGGCCCTTAACCCGGGGCGGCTTGGCTCAGGTGGTAGATCACAAGGTTGGTGGTTCGATCCCCAGCCCCTCCACATGCCGAAGTGTCCTTGGGCAGGACACTGAACCCCAAGTTGCTCCCAATGGCAGGCAGGCACCTTGCATGGAAGTCTGTCGCCATTGGTGTGTGAATGTGTGAATGAACGGGTGAATGCTGAA
Organism: Chromis chromis; assembly: GCA_900302755.1. Lineage (NCBI taxonomy): Eukaryota > Metazoa > Chordata > Actinopteri > Pomacentridae > Chromis > Chromis chromis. Next base: position 5,928 of record OMNN01023991.1, read on the forward strand.
CACATTGTAAAGTGGTTTGAGTACCACTAAGGTAGAAAGGCGCTATAAGTGCAGACCATTTACCATTTACCCCTGACTGCTCCCCGGGCGCTGCACCGCGGCAGCCCACTGCTCCTAGTATGTATAGTTAAGGTTAACTTTGAATAAGATGGGTCAATGCAGAGAAGGAGTTAAGGTTAGATTATTATTATATTAGTACTTATAAATATTTTTCATATATTTTCACTTTTTCACTGATGTTCCCTACATGTCTGCACTATCCCCTTTGCTGCTGTAACACTGTAAATTTCACTGTGGGATTAATAAAAGCTTATCTTATTATATCTTCTATCCTCACGTTTCTACTCAGCTCCATTTTAATATCAAAAAAGTGAAAGTAGAGGAGAAAACTATCCTCCAAATATGAAATGAACTGACAATAATGAAACATTTCTTTTAAAATTACCTCTGTGTTCTCTGTACAGTGTTCATTAACTCCTTTATGTGCAAATTTCACTCCCGTAATTCATATCACTGAGTGTACAAGTGGCCCAGTGGTCTGAGATATCTGCTGCCCATCTTCCTCTACTATCAGGTTATCTGCTCAAAAAACACTTTAAAAAGCCACTGATCATCTCCTTAATCAACATTAATCCAAACCCCCTCTGAGTAACATGAATGGCCTGTAAATATGGGCCGAGGAGCCTCAGAGCAGCAGCAGATGTTGGTTTGACTCTGACCCTGAGCTGGATACAGCGTGTCCTTTCACATCCGACTCTGTGATCACAAGACACGAGTGACAGTGGTGGAAACAATGTGATTGTTTTAGCTCATTTGTTACACATTGGTTGTGTGCAAACACAAACACACCCCAATGGACACACACTCACACGCCCATGTGCACTTGTGGAGACACATGATTCCTCTTGCTCTAAATATAGATGGGTCAACACCACACAAAGCCACAACAAGGCAGCTAGCACAACAGATAAGACCATATTAGTGGTTAGTAAAGGGACACATCAACTCCCAATCACACTGACAATGACACAGCACAACAGCTTTGTCTTTGTCAGAGAGAGAGACGCAAACAAAGGGAAAGGTTTTGAGTGAAACAAGAAAAGAATTTCTATATGTTCCAGTGTGAAGTAACGTATTCATTTACTTGTATGTGCTTGACTGGACTAGAGGATAACCTAAATAAAACTAGCCTGGGGCTTGGAAAAATGAAAAAATGTGTATTACATTTTGGATAGGGTTAAGATAAAGCTGTTGTGTAACCAAAGCCAGATAGGAAATTCATCTAGCACATGGAAAATCCTAACAAGTCTCAGTTTGTGATGTACGTGTAGGTTTGTGTGTGTGTCTGGCCTCTAAACCTCTGTCCTGTGCTTCTCCTGTTAGCAAAACAAACATGGGACTGGCTCACTTTGTCCCACTACTGGCAACTTGCTGCAGCCGCTGTTGATTCAACACCACGTCCGACACAGACACAGTGTTCCCTCTACCAACCGGAGGACAGCGATCCGAGCGAAAGCAAGAGAGAGCAACAATAAACAGAGCGGGGGGCTTAGTTTGGGAAAGGACCTACCAAGGAGGCTAATACAAGCTAGCTAAAAACAACACAATGGCACAAACGTACTAGTGGGGACGAAATCTGAAATCAAAGGCTGTAAAATAGACTTGAGCCACAAACATGTTAAACCACAGCATGGACTGACATACAGCTCAGATATTTGGAAAACACAAGTTTATAGAAAGGGCTGGTGGGGGGTTACTTGAGGAGAACAGAGTTAGGAAAGGCAGAGTAGTAGGTGGGTGGAGTGAGCGAGGGGTGGGAGGAGGTAGTGAGGAAAAGCTCCTGCTCCTGCTTTCCGAGCGGATTCTCCAGCTCAGCAGTGGGGAATGTGCTGGCATACCACAGAGCCTGCTGCTGAAGAATGCAGTGATTCCTAATGGATCCGAGCGCTCCCTCTTTCACACAGACCAAGCCCCAGTCCGATCCCTCCTCTGTACCGAAGCTCTATTTTAAGTCTTTTCCACATCACATATAATGAGCCACAATATCACAATGTCCAATCATTTAACCAGAACACTGGCACGAGATGCTGGTCACGCAACCACCACATCATTACAACTGTGAACTATTTTTAGTGAATTATTAAGTCTTCTTCTAACTTTAAACCATTTCCAGGGACTGGAATAGCAGATTACATTCATAAAATATCAATTAAACCAAAAATTTAACCACTAAGATGGGGGGTAAAAAACCCGAAACAGGCAGAAGGGGTGGTAGTAGCAGTGTGGGGTGTCAATCAGTTATATTTGTCTCCACTGGGGCAATTGGTTATCCAGCAGTGGGATGATCACACAAAGGGACTCATAAATACAACACTAAAACATTAATAGACAGTAAAACATTCAGGTTAAGATAGAGAGCGAGCAGTGATAAGTTAAGTTTCAGGCAGGGATTCTATATAATGCCACAAATACCATGCGCCATTCACAGCAAAGAGTACAGCTGGGTTTCAGTCCTATTATGTGGCAGGAACAGGAATGTGAGAATGAAGATAAAACAATCTGTCATGATACTTGGCTGCTAGATGTTGTGAAACAAGTAGATATTTATGGAGCATATATAACAAGACCTCAAACAAGCTGTGGGCTGCATAAAAGAAACACAAGTTCATTGTAATGTTCATTGTTTGTCCTCTTAATTGCATCATTTTACTGCTTCATTTCTATGCCAGTTGTACTAGAAGACTCATTTAAATGATTGTGTTACAACAGAAAGAGATATTCCATTGACAACACTTGAGTTATGTGATAAATTTAGAGAGAGATAACTGAGGTGACAGAATGTGGATCTCTGGAATAGCATCAGCAAGTACCTGCAAAAATAAGTTTTACAAGGGCCGTTTGGTTTGACCCTCAGCTTCTTAGGCGTTTACTCTCAAGCATAAAGTAGATAAAACAGAAAATGTCCATTAAGTGCAAAATATTCTAAATTAACTTAAATGAACCATTATGGCCAGGAGTGCCATTTTAGCTTTACAAGTTGAACAAAGTTGCCTTTTCTCTCTTTGTCAACACTAAGGAAGGATACAGCCATCCATTTTGAAAAAACTCTGAATACTAAGTGGACAAAAGCGACAGAGAGCTTGGTATTTACACTCAGTGTGAGCTCCACAAGGTGGCTGCACATTTTGTCTGCACAGGAAGGCCGATTATAACTCAAACTCAATTAGTAGAGTTAACATGTCGTACATGTTTAATAGAACTGGTTCAGCTGCTGGTGAATAGCAACTGGAGTAATGCTAAAATGTTCTGAGTTGAACTTGTGCTCGAGACTTTTCATCTGCAAGTACGTAGACATAAACAGACCCAACCCAACATTGTGTACTAAATGTTGTGGGGCACAATACGTACCTTTACAACCTAACGAGTTTTACTTTTCCAAAAATGCTTTGCACAAGGTGTAATCTGAACAGAACATGAAATGGCTAAACACACCTAAAACAAGGTGAATCAGGGACATTTTCCAGACTGCAATCAGGAAAAATCTAGTTGCACCATTACAGCAGGTGCTGAGACAATCTCAGCCCTGTAGGTCTCAGCTTCAACCTCAACCCCAAGTCCCAACTTAACACTTCATCCTCAAGCATCAGTGGTCTGACTCCGGACCGGACAACTGGATTACAAGAGCTGACAATTACATTTTCTGTATTGGATGACTGGACACATTTCAGAGGATCCTCCATTAATACAGACAAGGGTTATTAACCCTTTAAGACCTAAGCCTCAAGCCTGAAAGTCGTTTTTTCTTATTTTGACTACAAAGCGGTCAGAAAATGTCCTGTGACTCGGTGCTTTTGCCCGATTTTTCAGAAGACATGAAACTTTCAGTATCTGGCTGTTATTTACAATCTACTGTTATCAGAGTAATGATGGTTTAGAATGAAGAAGAACACAAAACGGGATTTGATTTTAGTGTTTTAGTGGGAAAAAACTATGAAATTGAGCATAAATGACAGATTTTGCATGTTAAAGTTGAACTTTGAAAATCAGAAAACTATTTACAATAAAATTTGTGAGTCTTTGGCTCTAAATTAAATGAAAAAAAACAGGCCATACAATGGAAACACTATGTACAGGCGTACAATTCTCCGTTCCACCGCTGTGTGTGTTTTCCCTGGGAACAAAGCTTCCTGGGGGGTATGAATGAAATTACCATAATGACACTATATTGGTTGTAAAGCGCAATGTCGTTGTGCTTTACAACCAATATAGTGTCATTACGGTAATTTCATTAGTACCCCCCAGGAATCCGTTGGATTTTTTCCAATAGCACAAACCGTGACATAATTACAATAGTCCAAAGTGTGCTTGCGGAAACGAGTCGCCGATGACGCACTGGGTCTTAAAGGGTTAAGGCTCATCCTATGGCAGGGAAAGGAAATAAGAGAACAAAAAGTCACACTAAAAATAATAGAGGGGGTGCTATAAAAAAAAAGCCAAAAATCACAAAACAAGACCAAGGAAGCTAAAATTTAGTAGGAACAAATCAAAATGAAAGATTGAGAATGAAAGATTAATTCAGCAAAATAAGCAAAAGGGTGAAATAGTTTTTTTTTTTTTAAATAAGCCAATATTGAAGCTCCCACATAGAGCTTCATAACCACTGTTCAGAAAACCTACGAGGGAAATCATAAAGGGTTCATACAGCTTTATATGCTGCATTTGGTGCTTGAGCCTGTAACCTTGTCAAAAAAACAAAGACGTGAACATCATATTCCAACAGACAGAACTGTAATTTTCACCTTAAGAATTATTCCTAGTTGCTTTCTTACTTACAAGTAAGAAAGCAAAGAAAGAACAAAAATAGTGAAGAACTAGAGGAGCAGAAAGGACAGTGAATATATGTTGAAACAGGGTGTGGTACAACAAAATATATGATTAAACTATCTAATGTTATACGCTGTATTGCTCCACCCAGAGAGTGCGATAGAAAAGCCTGTCCATGTCCTGACAAGAAGTGCAGACAGGCTCCCACAGGCCCAACACAAACCAACGGGCCTGTATGGATGAAGGGAGGAGAGAAGGAAGAGGGTGGATACAAGATGTAGAGACTGGAAAGTTCACTCGTGTCAACAGGTTTCAACTGGAGGGGGAGAAAAGAGGGAGGGAGGGAGGGAGGGGGAAGATTGCAAAATAAAGAACACACGACCATCATGCATGCAATAAACAAGAGAGAAAGATGAGAAAGCAGCAGAAGGAGGTTGGTTAGTGCTCTAGGATCAGCCTGACCTACTGACACATTACTGAGTGAGCAGTTAAAAGGAGGAGGAGGAGTTCTGTTTACTACCGTCTCGTCTCGTTTTCAAAAATCCACAAGTGAAGTGTAAGCATTTCTTAGAATAGTTTTCAACAGCCCAAATTTAAGAGCCACATTCACAGTGTATCAGACAGACCATAAACTCAAGTCATGTCTGTCTCCCAGCTGTTAAAACAAGTGATACAGCATAATTTTAATGGCCATTGAAAAACTGATGTCTATGGACATATCTGCAGCTGATGCTCCATGTCTTAAAGTCATGCTATAAAAGTCTTGTCTTTTTATTTCTTTCAGCAAGAGAGTTGCAAGATGAGCAGATAATTATTGAAGCTTTGAAGTTAAACCATAACACGTCCGCTGGGAGAACGACGAAACCGAGGAGGGAGAGAAAACCATACCAATCCCTGTCCATCTAAATAATTGTTGTCAGTCTTCATGTCACACAGGTGAAGCTCAATGAGCGGAAACAGGCAGTCAAACTGTCAGGAAACCAGTCAGCAGGTGATTTACGCTGCTCTCACTGGCTGACTCTCTCCTGCACACATGCTGCTCTGATCTGGAGATTTGGACAATAAACGGCTTTAAACAAACATGACTGACAGACATCCGTCTCCTGTCGACGTGCAGCACATTCATTTACTGACTTCTTAAACCTCAGATAAACGAAAGGCCTTGTTTGTGTCAATCAAGAGACAGAAGTGTCAAGTACAACACCAGCATTCTGTTTTATGTGTTCCACTTGTGATCTATGAGCAGACAGTCGACTTCTCAACATGATGAGAACCAACATGTACTATGCTAAGTTTTAAGTGACTTGTCTGTCATCAAACCAGTGTTAATGACTAAACGTGTTGCATTTAACCCTTTAAGTCCTATGGCGTCATTGGTGGCACGTTTGGGGAAGCGCACTTTGAAATATCGTAAATATGTCACCGTATGTGCTATCGGAAAAAAATAAAATTACCGTAATTACTCTATATTGGCTGTAAAGCGCAACAACATTGCACTTTACAGCCAATATGGTGTCATTACGGTAATTTCATCCATGCCCCCCCCAGGAATCCACTGGATGAAATTACCGTAAAATTACCGTAACTCTTATAATAGGCAGTAAATCGTAAATAACTGCCAGATATTGAAAGTTTCTTCTCAAAAAATGGGCACACGGACTCACAGGACATTTTCTTACCTTTTTGTAATCAAAATAAGAAAAAAAGACCAGGCGGACATTTTTGAGGCTCAGGTCTTAAAGGGTTAAGGCTGTAGTCAACCAAAGAAAATCTTGGCTGACTGAAATTGTAACAACTCATTAACTGATCTACTGGTCACAGGGAACTAAAAAACAGCATCCTATCTCCAGATGAACCGGTTGCAGGTACTGACTGCACTCTACTTGCAGCCTTATTACCACAAATGCATTATAAATAAACATAAAAAAGTAGTAACTGCAGCATATTAAATCATGTGAACCTTCTTTTTACACTGAAATGGTAACGTCAGACTCCGCAGACCAGCTGCCCATATTCACATGATTTCTAAAAATAGACCTATATCAACTGGTGATCCAGCACAAGGACTACTGAGGAATAAAATGCAGACAAGTTAGCTGCTGCTTTCAGTCGATCTACCATGTTGGTTGTTGAGCTGTGATACACAAACTGCTGTTTGCAAAGTTTACACTAGACTTTTTGGTCATCAGTTTGAACAAAATGCAACCAGACCAATGACTTATTTGACATGTCAGTTAGTTTGGAGCTGACACTGTTGTTCAGTAACAGTGAAATAAGCTAGACAAAGCAGTCTCCATTAGGTGGGAACAATTTAAAGTTGTAAAAGTGCGGTGGTGTTCATAGGCAGTCTGGTCCTCCTGCCATCAAAAACAACAGATCAGTCTTGAAAGGTTGTAATGTAGCACCTTTTTCCTTAAAAGAGACCAGGGACCAGAGATTGTCCGACTAATGAGAAGTTGGTCGGATTATAGCGAATCGACCAACCAATCAGCCTGGAGACTGCAGCCCTGATTTCATTTTTCATCAACGAATAAAGACTAAATGATACTGTAAAAGGCAGGCGAATGTAAAGATGAATGAATTACAGTTTTAATTCAACATCCAGCATGCATCAGTGCAGTCACACAATGCAGCACACTCAGAAGTAGTACTACTGTTTAGAAGAAGAGTCTTCTTTCAGTAATTTGAGCAAACTATTACACATGCTCATCAACACACTACTAAATCACTTTGGTCAGTCTGTGCTTCCTTTCTCATGATGGAAACAAGAAGATGCTGAAAAAAAAGTACCACAGTTGCAAAATATTCCTGTAGGAAATAGTGTCAAGATGTATTTGCAGTAACCATTAAGTGGATGTCTTTGATGCTCCTGAAACTCCACATACATTAGCTGTTGAAAATAGACCATCATTTCATTTCCACAGGAAACCCTTAAGTAAAGAGGCCCTGCATGGGCCCTCCTGTGTTCAGACCACAGGAGAAACTGAATGAAATCAGTGAAAGATTAATCGGTGTCTCCTGGGTGCTTCAACAAACACAGAGATAAAGAGGCAGCGAGAGATTCCTGTGAGCCACAATGGAGCAGGAAGAGGAACACCTTTTCACAGCAGCGCTGCATCGTCACAGTGAGGACACCTGGTCAAATTATAGAACGTTACATGAAGCACAGCTTCATCTGGTTTTCACATTGTTTGGAAGTCTGTGTGTATTCAGCAGTTAGTGTACACTGAGTGTAAAGTAGGTCTTCCTCTTGGGTGCTTATTTATTTATACAGTGTAATGTTTTAAACAGTAGCCAATATGAATGAGTGTGTGGATGTGCTATACTTGTAAAGTGGGAAGCACCTGCCTGATGACAAGTCCAACTTGTTTGTTAGTATGTGTGTGTGATTCCCTTCCACGGGAAAAGGAAAGGCATCATCATGGCTACTGTAGATGCCGACATCCTGCTTTACTGGCCTACAGAGAGTCGAGTGCTCTTCATAGTGTCTGACATCACTCCACATCCACTCTGAGCCTCATTCAAACCAGCTCTGCCAAGTGAACAAATCCAGGTGGTATCAGAACCATAAAATTTGCTGCTTCATCAACTCGATGACTGGATTTTTCCTTTGCATACGTAGTTCATCCCTTATTGGAGAAATGTGAAACATACCAGTAAACTGGGCAACATCTTTTATTAATTTATCCTTTATTCACACCAGAGGCCAGCTGATGATTTGATTGTCCTGTGTTTAACGCAGCAGTGGGTTAAGTTTCCAAGCAGAAGGACGTGCTATGAATGGAGGACAATTCCTTGCTATCCTTTACTCCAACCCCCCACCCTTCCCACTTCCCCTCAAGTCCTTCCTCAACATCCCCTCTTCTCCCCTGCTGCGTAGTAGCTGGTGGTTGGAGGTCTAGAGGAAGCAGGGTGGGGGGCTGAAAGCAGGGCAAATGATTTGCAGTCTACCTGTAGACGTGTGCGTAGCTCCAGTCAGTGCTGGGGAGGCTCTGAATGTGGCAGTCGTAGCTATGCTGGGAATGTGAGCCTCTGCTCTGCCAGGACTGGACCGGAGAAGCCCACAACTCTATTTAAGGAAATGGCAGTCAGGGGCCCATCGGCCGCTCGCTTTGCCTCTTTATTCCTCTGTCTGCTCAAAGCCCCCTTTCCTTCCTTGTACAAGACTGATAATTATTTTCCTTTGTGGAAGAATGGTTTATATCCATACCTGCTGGGAAGAAGGAGGACACACACTCAAAGAGGAAAGTGTGTGCACAAACACACAGTAGTGGTGGTGGCTGTGTGGTTAGGGTAATTGTTTCCGGTACATTTGTGAGTTTAATAGGGATGGGACTTTGTAAACTGCTTTACTGCTGTGGTGTGCCAAACAGCAACAATAACAACAACAAGAACAGCAGCTCGTTGAAAGAGAGGAGAGGTTTACTTCAACATAAAAGGCTTTCACACAAGGGTTAGATTTCACTCTTTCACTAAACTAGTACAGTCCCGTTCAAAACGTGCCTGATCGGAAGGAGCTGATTGTGGCTTGCAGCATGAGTGAGTGATTGATGTCGTTCGTCGCAGGAGGAATGGGGTGTGTCAGCAAATACACAGCTGATTCAGGTTGCCAACATTTATCTGCAATGATTCAACAACATCGGTCTGGAACAGGAATCCAGATGTGACAGTATTTGATTAATGTTAAACGTTAGTCTGTGCCAATAATATCATTTTCTGCAGTGTACCCTCTGTGTGTAATCCAATAATACACAAACAAGGTTACAGTGAGGCTGAGGAGCAGAGCTAATATACACACTAGTTCAAAGAAGAGAGGACAACTGTAGGAATACACTCATAAATCCATAACATGGATATTGGAACAACTGATGGCGACTAAACATAGCGTCCAAAACAACCTAGCGTCAGGCAGAAATAAGTCTGGCTACAGTTTCGAATGAGCTGCTGTCAGTGAGCTGTTGTGAACACACCTCCTGCTGACAACATCACTGCAAACATATCGTTGAAAGCCTTACAGAAGACAACTTTTAGTCAAACTATGAGGACTGCTCGTCCAAAAAAACTTCACACTGAACACTTAATTGGGTCCCCAGCAAAACACCCACCAAGTGTGAAGTAGATCGAATAAATGGTTGCTGAGAAAAATGAAGGACAGCCATACATATATGCAGTAGGGCTGGACCCGAATATTAGAATATCCAAATATTTGGTCGTTGTGGTGGTCCCCGTGTGTGTAAACAACTGAAGACAAAATGCCGAAGACCTCAACTGTTTGGGAAGACTTCAAATTAAGTGAAGACAAGACAAAGGCAGTGTGTCAACTTTACAATTTAAAACTGTCCTTCCATGGGAGTACAACAAGCATGAAAAGTCACCTGAATGCTGTAAGTAGTAACTGCTGTTTTTTTTTTTTTTTTGTATAAAGCTACGGTTATCATTGCCAATTACTTGTGTAGCCTACTGTCTCCATGATGAAGCTCAGACGGTAACGGTTACTCATGATACAAAAACTCCTTTATGTATTAGTGAAATATCTAATATCTGTTATCAGCGTGGTTCACTTATGATGTAATGAATGTCCCTCCTATCACAACTATCATGTCATTCATTTCTTCATACCGCTGCATATTAGTCGTGGGTCACCTTGTATTTATAGAGCTATAAACTCTAGATTCATGAGACAAGATGGTCTAAACTAATTATTTTCCAACATAGCCTAAATTGACAGAACATTTGGCGAACTATAAATGTTCTTTTTGATTCTAGTGTACACTTTATCCCTTACATGCCTTTATTTTTCCCATCTCTTGTCTTTTTTTAGCCGTTTTAGTCAATTAAGTTTTAATTATCAAAAATCTATATGCACGTTGTTATTAATTTTTGATTAATTACATCTAAGTAATAACATTATTATTAGGCTTTATTTCATTTTATTTTTTCATTTTAAATAACCTCCAAGTATGATAAGGAGCTATATAAATAAACTTGCTTACATACATATGCTGGATATTAGAGTTTTGATAGGACATTTTACCTCATGGACAGATTTCATTCTTGTTAGCAGAGCTGCAGACCTTCGGCTCAGCATGTGGTAACAACACACACATCACCTAACTAACTGGTTTGACCACACCAGTGTGTGTACTGTCTACAGGCCAGTCACAGTCTGTGTGTAGGGGCTATGTGATGAATAAAGTGAATGCGTTTCGCTGCAGCTTGTGATGTACATTCGAGTGTCATGTGGAATGTATAGTTTCGTATGGAGTGTGTGTCTGAGTGTCACACAGATGGGTTTACCCAGCATCCTCGGCTGTCAACAGCCTGAAGGATATAGCTTCAGCATTCCGGCTGTAACACCACGTGTGTAGATGCAGCACAAACACACACAGAGTCTCATTGAGAAAACCACGACAGCAGGGCAGCCTGAGGCAACGAGAGCTCTGCTTTACGTTCACCAGGCGGTCAGTGGTTAAAGATGGCAGCTGGATGGTGGTGCACAAGATTAGGACAGCAGTGGGTGGAGACGTGGAGGAGTCGGCACAGAAGAAAGAAATAATAGAACGTTTTAATTCATGTTATTTCACCATCTGGATGGAACAGAAAGCTGGATTGATGGAAAAATATGATCAGGCTTACAACCAGTAAAGAAGAAGTCTGAAAGGGTCATTGTGGCAGGTTACCATGGCAGACAGGGTTACGTTTTAGTTCATTTGGTTGTGTTTGACTTGATCAAAAGCACCACTAAAGACCATTTTTATATCCATTATTCTGCTGACTACTTCACCAATTAGTCGGTTATTCTAAACGTTTCATTTTCCTCCAAAAAATCTAATTCACCATTTCACTTAAGTTCATTTCATGTTTGAGCTGTGGGTGTATCTAGGAGCTATGAGGACAAAAGCTCTTGATGAATACCCAAGAATATACACACTGAATATTTGACTGAGTGTTTTCTCTTCAGATACTGGTGCACAGCACTCGTGCTGCTGTGGTCTGCTCTCAAAGCACTGCACAATGTACAAACCACCTCACGCTTATAATCTGAAGTACATCTGTACTTTCAAAGCCGTGGGTCTTTGGAAACTGAACCGAGTTAGCTGCCATTTTCTAAAACTGACCCATGACTGGAGCCACAAAGGACTAATGTCATGATTCCACAATTACGAAGTGACAGTGAAGGAAAACGATTCTTATGATGAATTTAAGCATTTTAGAAAGAAAATAGGATGTTGCCGAATTTTTAACATCAACATTTTAGATTGTAACGACTAATTGTGATAGCCCTAATGGGATTACTGTTTTACCAACAGTAATTGATACTTAATAACACAGGTACAGAGTGATATGGTATTTTTAGGGCGAACCGATTATTAGTAATCACTGAAACGTATAATCGATATTTGAAAAAACATATACATTTGCAGGTAAAATGAAAACGTGTACATTGGTGTACATTTTCCTTACGTTTAATTAAAAGAGAACTTAGCCATTGTTCATTCTTCAGTGCTGACTGGATATTACTAGGGCTGGTCCAGAATATAAGAATATCCGAATATTCGTTCGTTGTGGTGGTATGCGAATAGTAATTTTGACATTTGAATAGTTGGGTGCGCCCCCGCGAGACTCTAATACACCACTGATGTTCCACTACGCGGACCTACTAACATCGCTGTCACACTCCGCACCGCGGATTAATAATAATGTATGTTATTGAGAACCATTAAAAACCAGTAAAAACAAAAAAAACAACAATACTAATAATAAGAAAACAGCAGAATATTGGATCCGACCACTTGCTTAATACATACAGACAGCCAATATCACTATAGGGATGTACTATATATTGTTATATACTGCATATCGTTTGGTTTTTCTCTGTTCAGTATTTCTTTGGGATCCAACATGATGAAAGGTGCTGGTCCTCACTAAGTTTTTATAGTTAAAGTCTTTTTCTTGAAAAGTGGTGGATGAGTTTTACAGTGACACCTGGCGTGGATCGAGGACCTCCGAGAAGGTAGACGGTGAGGACAGCTTCCTGGAGGAGTCTGGTTTGGATGATGTCATTTCCACCCACCAGGGACTCAAAGCCTCCTGTTGTATGGCCGCCACAGCAACCGTTGCCATGGGGCTCTCACGGCGACTGGTTCAGCTGATGTCACTCCGTGTGCCGCGGCCAACAGCGTGTCAACCGATTCACAGTAAATGAGTGTGGCCGGCGGCGCCTCGCTGTGTCTCCACTGTCACCGTCCATTCATGTGAGGACGAGGAGGACAATCGGAGACACAGCTGAGACCGGAGCAGAGTCCCACACTGAGGTTCTGGCTCAGCCGTCGAGGACTGGCAAACTGAAAACGTCCCTGCCAAGACTCATTTATCACAGCAGTCTGCGCATATTAAGATGTCCCGGCCTTTTTCAACACTGTTTTATGAATAACAGGAATTACAATGATCAGAACTTACATAATGCGACAGTCCTGTGTGTACTCTGTAGATGCACTGAGGGCGTTATCATCTGTTGATACTGGCTTGTCACAGATGCATCTGTCTTTATGTGCTGGTAATTGTTCATGTGCTATTTAATGCAAATAGAAATAGTGCTGATTCACAACTGGTGTTTTGAAGCTTTAATTATTCATCTGTTATGAGTGAAGGTTTAACTCTTCTGACTCTTGAAATTGTTTTGACAAGAGCTACTAGGAAGAAGACACATCCCTCTATAAGAGTTAATTACTGATAAGGAAGAGATAATAGACAGTATGTTGGCATGTGATATTTTTGCTGACCTCTGTATGAGATCCTTTCATTCACATACACTAATTTTTACTCGCATATCAAACTGTAAGCTCTCATTTAGGCGAGGCGACTGAGGTGGACAAAGCAAGAACGGATGGTATTTTGATTTGGCTTTATTTTAGTCCATACTAGTCCTTTAAATTATGGTCCAGATACTGACTCTGAATGTTTTTGTGATTTATGTGAAATTCTGCTACATTGACTTATTTCCAAAACCCAGTTTTATTATATTATGAATGAAGATAGAGGTTATTATTATTGCTTCATCCAGTTCTTCTGTGCTGAGATCAGCAGTCAACTTGGGCCACTCACAGCATAGGTGAGAAGGTTGTTCATGCTTTTATATAATCCAGGACAGATGGCAGGTCTTAGGTGCCGTAAACAGTCTACACTAGGTAGTGACTCCAGTAAGCTGTAATGCCTACATGTCAGAGCATTATGAGCCAATAAATTCACTGGCAACTAATTTGGTCATGGGTTTTAATCCTTATAGATACCCCTGGTGTACAGGTGACCCACCGATCACAGCTTGTGATTATTAGAGAAATGACTGGATTACAGTCTGCAGTCTACGAACACCTTCCTGGTTCCAAGTCAGACTTGTGTTACTTTGTGTGCTGCCTTGTCTTTGCAGATCTGCTCGTCTGTGCAGTTGGGACTGGGTGGCTCCCGAGCTTAAACAGTCTCCTCACACAAGAAGTTCACTGTATAGCTCAGCCAGCTGCCTGAGAGCGGGTGGGGATGGGGAAGGGCTGGGCTCAGTCTGAGGGGCTATATGGGGAAACATTATACGCCTCTATGTCTGGTCTGGTCAGGACGAGACTGAGTGTTCATCTATGAGACAGACTGGTATCCCTCACCTGTTCTCACCCTCCCTCATTCACACACACATAGACACATGTATACATGCACACATACGTATGTGAATCACCCAGTTTTCTCCTGTTACTGGAGGTAGTAAATCAAGACCAAATTTTCAGCTTAACATTATGTTTTTCCTCAGGTGTACACTGATATACTCAACATTAATGTTTGATAGGGTTACTCGTTTAGGGAATTGCGATATTTACTTTTTCTGTACTATACATGATGTGAAAAAATAGAGGAATTTTCACCAGATGACTTGAATAGAAGAAGAATGAACTTTTCTAAAATGATTGGGGGGATTTTGTATCTGATTGAAGTGGTCAAACCAATTAGCCGTGTTGCCTTGTGTAGTTTTTGGTCAACGTCATCCTCTCTGCATCTGAAGCATTTCCATAAAACTGCCATTGTGTTTCTTTTTGCAACCACATCCTCCTCTTCAGTATTTCTCTCTTGTTCCTCACTCATTTGGCTGTGTATATGTGGAGCCTGTATGTCAACAAACTCTGTCTTGTAAATTAACTTTTGAAAAAAAATATCTATGTATCTCAGAACCGAGTAAGCTATGCTCTATCAGATAAAGATTATGTCATAAAAAATGAGAACTGTGCAAGTTATGAGTGATGTGACACACTAAGATGAACTGTACAATAAAGCTGGACTTCTTTTACTTGGAGTCCAAACATTTGTCCACACATGGGAAAAAATAACCTGTTCAAATTAAACATTACTGTCTAGCACCACATCAGACCATTTGAAGTCCTTTCTCTTGACCTTCAGCAGAAAGTATATTTATATATAGTATATGTATTGTGTTCAAATTATTTTAAATGAATGACATGCCTTGACTTTTTGTCAGTGGTATTCCTATTGCATATGATGCATTTTGCTGATGTGCAGCTTCGTTCGTTCGTTCGTTTGTTCGTTCAGAACCAAATATTCCACCTTTGGGAACTTGCAGAATCAGAGTTAAAATGTGCTTAAAACATTTAAGTTTTTAAAGTATGTTGGTTGTCTGTTAGTTAAAACATAGTCAGGTCAGTCCCTTAACCTTTGGCACAGTAAAGGAATTGAGTTTAAATCAAAATCACAATTTGAAACAATGGAATTAGTAAATCACAAGGGGTGCAACTTAGGACACATGTTATGCAGGGCGGGTTTACTCTGTCACGTCAGTGGTTTTAGGAGTTCCTGTGGTGTTTCTTGTGTGACAGTCAGGCTTTTGATGGCATCTCTTGTGGTACTGCTCAATCACAGGTTTAAATCTATTACACAAGGAATAATAAACTGAAGTTTGACTTTAAATAATTACATCGCAAATCAAAATGCAATATCTGCCAGAAAAATTGCAATAAGATATTTATTCCAAACCACTCCGCCCTATTTCCCATATCACTTAGATCCACTGTTTAGGAGTACTACAGCTTTAGCAGTAACACTGGACAAGGTTTCCAGACCAAGTCGGGAAACATTATGCCTGTGAAAATAGTGAAAAGTCAAACATGCAGTTCATTTGCAGTGGCATCACATACAGTGTCTACTAGCAGCATGTCTTTGAGCATTCAGACTGGGCCAAACCAACAACACTGTAGGTGTTTATTGCTGCAGATATGCCTCCATGCTCAGCTCAGGGTGGTTGAGGCCCCCTGTAACGTTCCTTCATGTGTGCATAGTTTGGAAATAAGGTCAGAGCAACGCTAACCGGCAAACATTTGCCAAAGTTTGAGGCAAAAAACGTGGCCCATGAGCAACTGATTAGTGTCTGTCAGCTTTAAAAATAAATAAATATTTGCCTTCAACCCAAAAACCATACCATATGTGAAACTATTCATTTTGTATATCATTAAAACCCTGCAATCCACCAGGCCAAAATGTTTTCAGTGTGTGTTCCGTCTTTCCGAAACACTTCCTTGGGCAGTAGTAGACCGGCTACTCAATCATAATCAGTGATGGTGTGTGTACTAGTTTGAAGCTGGTTGTAAACATACACAGATACACACATGGCGCAGTAATCCAACATGGTGGGGAAAGCAAAGCCGGGATCAAAGTTAGAAAGAAGAACAGAAGGGTTCAGTGAGAAACTAAACCTCAAGGATTTATGAAGCGCTTGATTGCATAATCCCTGCTATCAGTGACACCTCGTCTGACTCTCACAGATAATATCAAGAGCCCGACATGTCTGAGGCTTCGAGTAGCTTCCATTAGTCCTTCTGGCAGCTCGTCCTAAACCCCAGTTTCTCAGTCCATCCCGATGTTTTCACACATACACCACTGGAAAAATAAAATACACATGCACACCTGGAATCGAGTGAAAAAGGAAAAGCCTTTGCTGTGGAGGCCAGGGGGGAAAAGACGAGCTTTATTTCGTTTTCCCCTCTGGTCGTTTTGGCAGGTTGTCTGTCCCCATTCCTGAGGTTCAGTACGAGTTCACAGAACACGCCGTCAACTTCCAGAAATAAACTGTTTGCTCATGCGTGGGTGCGATGAAATAGTTTGGCTCCCAAACCAGAGACAAGAGTTCTCTCTCTCTTTCTTCCTCTCTCTCCCCCCTATACTTCCACCTCTCTCTCTCTCTCTCTCTCTCTGTTTGGCAGAACAGCCAATGAGACGTTTAGAAAGGCACAAAAGGTTGTTGACAAACTGAGGCTTGTATGTATGTGTTGAAAATCGGATCAGATCACTTCCACTTTTAAGTTTTATCTCCATGGGGGCTAGTATTTATAGACACTCCCTTGGCAGAGCAGGCCAGCTACATCAGAGTCAAGTTATAGGGTGATACCGATGTTGAAGTGTATGGCATAACTCCTCCTTGCTCTGCTTTGTACACTGACTGCATGGTTGCTAATACAGTACTTGGGCAAAAACACATAGCTTTTAACTGTTATGTCAGCACTGATTATGTTACTCTTCTGACAATCACCTGACCTCTGGAAGCCTCCTCTACTAAACCCTCTGAATGGGTGTTAATGAGGACAGCTGTTAACTTCAAGGAAGGTTGGAAACTATAAAATCTGGACTTTAAAGAGCAAGTTAATATTTAAAACAAAGGAAATGGTAGAGCGAGATTAGGCAGAGAAAGAGGTGAATGAGTTTCAGCTGTAAATGGCACCAGTATTCCTGAGTCTTCATCTTTTCCCTTCTTCGCCCCACCCTGCCCTTCCTCCTCCTCTCGCCCTCCCCTCTTCCATACCGCGGGTGTACTCAGGAGACCTTCGCTCCACTGAGGGTGGAATCAGTTTTCCTTTTCCACTGTGTCTTTTTCCCCTCCACACTGGAAAAGCCCCTGTTCGACTCTCGCTGTGCGCCTGACTCAAGTGTGCTCCAACGTGCCCACATTCCTAGACAGTATCCCCAACACCGGAACCGTTTACCGCCTCAGCCAGGAATGCTGATTTCCAGTCCAGGTTTTCATCAGACCTAGTTTAGGCAGAGAGCGCAACAGGAATTCACTGAGTAATACTAGCCATTACACTACGCACACTTTCCCTCCATGTCAGTCATCTTACACACAGACAAATGGAGAACCATGCACTCTCTCTACAATACTGGATGCAGAACTAGTGCCGACAGCTCCTGTTAGAAGTCATTCTTTTGCTGGAAGTCATATTTGACCTAGATTGAAACAGCTTTTTGAATTCCAACTCTTCATTGACATTAAACCCCCCACCCCTGATCCCCTGTATAATTTTGACACTTCTGAGGATCTGATTGTCCCAGGTGTAAATAAAGGTGTTTTGGTCCAGTCAGTTACACTACTAGATTTTACAAAACATTAGGGGTGTAACAATATACTCGTACCGTTCGGTACAGGCACGTTCGGTCTGGTCCAGAGGTGTACCAAGGTACGAAAATTTTAAGACTATTAAGAATGGCCAATGTACAGAATTGTTTTAATTGTGAAACTTAAAACCTCATAGCGCCCACAGTTGTGGCGGACCTTCTCCGTGTCACAGTTACACAGTAGAGTTTCCAGTGGACCACAAGATGTGACGACCTGCCAGCGCTTCTGTGATAAGTCTATCTGTATGGCTAGCGAATGGGATGGCTAATGCTAACAACAAGAAGCCAGAGCTGGAAGACGCTCCGCTGTCGTCAATCACCCGTTTGGGATCACTTCGGTTTCCCGTTGAAGTACGAAAAAGGGGAAAAACAAGTGGACAAGATGAAAGCCGTATGTGGACATTGTGAAGTGGTCCTCAACTATGCAACAGCAACACGTCAGACTTACACACTGTAAAGTCTGTAGCGGGTTTGACCTAATTAATAAGGGGGCTGCCAGTCTATTGTCAAACCATACAAAACAGAGTAAGAGACCAGGTGGTGGATGATTCAACCACAAAGGAAAACAGCGATGTTCAAACAAACAGACAGACCACAAATCAGTTCAGCATTTAGCAGTGTATTAACAAAAACAATCAGTGATCAGGTGAAGTGATGAATGTGTGTGTGGCCATTGGAGTGAGTTCAGTCCAGTAAACTAAAGAGTCCGCCCCGGTTTCCTCCCACAGTTCAGTCCAATCCAGACAACTAAATAACGGTTCAGAGGTCCATTCCGGGTCTTACCACGGATCTTTGAACACAAACCAAAACAGGAAATCAAGTTAATAAGCCAGGTGAACAGCGTCTCTTAGCGCCGTGAAACAACATAATAGTGATAATATTTACAGTACTCATACCGCTACTCACAATACCAGGGACAGTCAGTTGGTAAAAGTCAGGATTGCAGCTTTACTCCACACCGGCAGTTCCCAGGAATTATTCCATCCACCTTCACTCCAGCGGTTAACGATCCAAGAGGCTACCAAACAGCTTTAAGACGAGGACTTAGACATGGGCTAGGATGCCTCAGTAAGTTGGCTCTTCTCGCTCTTCTGACTCTCCCACCGGCGTCTCTGAGACGTCCTCATATCTTTCTCCTGTTCAAACTTCGCCGCCATGTGGAAAGTTGTGATGGTTTATTGCATGATTATGGGTGGTAACAGTAGTGATGTAATTCTGACAGCAGTCTACAAGACACCATCGTAACTATCCCAGCTGCGAGGAAAAAACAACAAACTATGAATAAACAAATGTTTTGGATTAATTATGAGCATGTTTTTTTTTTCCATTTTTCCTATTAACTGAGATCCAAACCGTGACTTCTGTACCACGGTACGTACCGAACCATGACTTTTGTGTACACCCCTACAAAACATGTAATATCTGTGTATCTGATCATGCCCAGGCCACGACAGTATATTTTAAACTCTACTGCCAACTGCTTTTACAAACATTAACATGTAGGTTACAGCTAAGGAGGTCTTTTAACCTTTTTAAACCTGCCAGCGAATTTGGAAGTTATGATCTTTTTTTTTTTTTAAATGCCAAAATTACCCCAACTATCAAAGCTAAAAACTTTAAAAACAGAAAGAATCATCAGACTTTCAGCGTTTTAAATGTTCTTTGAACTAGTCGTGTGACGTGCAGTTCTTTCAGAAGAAATAACCAAACCTAATCTAAACATTTAATGAAAAACGCGTTATTCTACGCGTCTCATTTCAAAGTTCAACAAAAATAAAGTCTTTGCCCGAGATTCTACATAAAATATATAAAAATAAATAAACACGTGCTCCTCAGCGCAAACGAGAAGCCATGACTGACCCTGCTGCAACCACCAGTCACAGGACAAAAATGTAGGCACTATTCAGCTGAACTGCAGGCCGTGTTACACCAAGTACATAGAAGACAAGTCTGGAAACCAATTGAGAACAAAATAACACACATACAGTGGTCGGCAAGTTGTTGGAAGATACATTCAGCATGGTGAAATATATCTCTAGAGTTTGACTAAATATCTGCTGTCTGTTACATGTTCATTACCACAGCAGTGATGTTACTTTGGCACACTTCAGGTACACAAGTCCACCATGTTAGTCACATATACACTTAGATAGCTACATAATATGTGTCATGTTGTTCTTACAAGCTGCACTATGCTTTACTTGGATTTTCTGCTTTGCACACTCTTCAAATCACGTGATTTCAGGGAAGTAGAAAAACGACCACAGAAAAAAGCATTTAAGCAACAAAGATGAACACCAAATCAAAGGAAGTGCAGGATTATCACACTGGCACGGATGAATTCCCAATTAAATACAGCGCGGATGACTGCTGCAACTCATCCCAAACATAGACTTGTACCTCTGTCGACTTCAGTCCTACAACACAGCTGCTTGTACATATCGGATCCTTGCCGGCCTCCTTCCAGCTCAAACAGCCGTGCAGGCCAGGTCAGCAGTACAGCACACCGCACGAAAATAAAGCTAGTCATTCAGAACACCAGGCCCACTGTCCTGTCCTAACCCCACCCCTTACACTAACCCTACACCCTGTGAGCCACTGTGTGTGCATGTCATCCTTCAGACAGCGCTCTGCTCACTATTCAAGCCCTCTCAACTTAATCCAATATTGTCCCTCTTGAGATTGTCTCAAAAGAAGTTTTGTTCTCCTCACGGGGGGTGGAGGAAAAACGGGAAGTTACATTCTTTAATAATCGCCCCAAAAGAAATTTGTAGCAGGATACATGTTAGTCACATCACACAAGAAAACCAGTGTTATATTTTCACTGTGATTTCTCTATAAAAAGTTGCTGAGGTGGTTTGGTAGGACTGGTTTGTGATGGCATCCCCTTAGCTGGCTTTGGGTTGGGTCTGAACTGAACACTGCTGTATTTACACATCTGCACTGTGCGATTTAAACAGAAAAGGCTGAGGCTTAAAAAAAAAATGCACAAACTGAAAAGGAACCAAAACCAGGAGTCAACAAAACCACAGCAATCCAAGAACAACATGAAAAACTAAATAATAATACATCGCGTGTGATGCAACGCTGCATGTCTTTCAGTGAGATAGTGATCCCATTGACTGGAAATTGCAGCTCAAGTCGCAAGTAAAGTCGCATCACTTGCTGGGTCCCAAAACAAGGCAGCCTCTGAGCCGCTCGGAGAAGTAGGTCACTGAGGATTCCATTCATTTGTACGCCGCTTTCCAAATAGTTGCGCTTTTCCACTCAGCCCAAGACTTCCAGCTGTATGTTAACCCTTTAACAGCCTGCAGGTCTCGTTTCTGTATCGGATCATACTGCACTTACTACTCAGTTTAACATCTGTGTGTGAGGGGCTAATCGTCTGAGAAATGCTTTTTATAACATGTCAGCAATTTGTGATTTTATGTTTAAACTAACATGGCTTGCATGAAAAACAATTTGAAGTAGAAGTTTCGACTCAGGTTAGGCTCACTGAATTGTGTTAGCTTTACTTAAGCCTACACTGCCAATACTATACGTTTCAAGTTGATTGTTTTTATTCCAAAAAACAAGCAAAAGCCATTGAACTTTTTCCAAGGCAGCAGCTTTTTAAAGAAAGGTGAGCCACAATATCTCGAGCCGCTGGGATACATCCAGGCCTCTAATGAAGCTTTCCAAAACAACTAAACAACATTTTCCTCTGGGCTTTTAGAAATGTGCCAAGAAAGACTAACAAAGCATCTGCAGGAACAAAAACCAAAAATGAATATGCTATTTTTTTAAGGCTCTATGTGCTCATTGTATAGCTGCAGGAGGAAACAACTGAAAACTGGCAGATCAATAAAAAGCCAGTGCTGGCCCAGTAAAACAGCAAACTGATCTATCAGCCTTACCCTCGCACATAAGCACTCAAACAAGCTACCACAACATACCAGAGGGATCACGTAACCAGACAACCTTCTCGGTCTCCCTCTTTTCAGCAGCATGTGTTCTGACGTTAAGTCTGCAGCGCTGAAAACGGACCACTGATTCCATCTCACTTCGCTGAATCAGCGGACGGGAAGCGACCACAAGCTGACACAGGTGGGAGGAAACTGAAGGGCGTGGCCCAAATTCACTCTGGAGGTACAGAAGCTCATCAAAATCTATAAAAGTGACTCCACTGGGCCAAAGGTCAATGAAAAGAATATGTAGAGCCAATATGTACTGAATGTATGTATAAATCAAAACATCCACACAGTTGTTTGGTAGAGCTCTGCATTGTAAAAATTAATGTTTCTTAAACTTCTCTTTCACTTTCATTTTTTGAAAACATTACTAATATTTTACAGATTTGACTTGTTTTGTTAAATTACAGATAATAACTAGTAAAACCATAGAAAACGTATTCATTTACATGTTAACAGTAAAGAAAACAAAACTGCAACTAATGTCCACATCAAAAATCTGTTTTTATAAATGGCAATTTGTTCTTTTACAATGTGTGACCACAGAATTACACTTTTTAACTGTATCAGCAAAAATATATAGATGATAATAGATATATATAATATATAATATCATAGACATTTGCAGTCACTGAAAGAAAAATTATGCATTTGAAGGATTAAAAAATGTAAATTGTTGATCTGTTATTTTACAAATGTTCCCTGTTTGGATAAATATTATTATTAATAATGTCTAGTGAAACCAAAAACAGTATTATTTTACATGCTGACTATAAAACAAGGCCACAATATCCTATTTAAAAAATCAAAGAAGTGTATTTTTACCACTAGTAACTGCTTCACTGATTTTAAATCTGCTAAAAATATCCGTATCTAGACATTTGCCACCGTTCTTTACCTTTTATTTTCACAGTTTTTAACGTTACAGTAGTCCACTGTTTTACACCCTTGCTGCCAGATATTCAGTGTTTTTTTTGTTTTGTTTTTACCGTGTGTATTAGTGTCCAGTTCTGAAAACACTGTGCATAAGAAAGTGTCTTTGCTTGACAGAATCACTTTTCCCCATTACTTCATCTTTAGAACAGGTTTACATTGTTTGTGTTTTCCATTCTAAAGTCCACCTTAACAATATTTATAAAGTGTAACCAAACTTTGAGCTTATTACCAGCCTGATGTGACCATGTCTGAAGGATGAGCAGTGGCTAATGAATAATGAGACTAATGCTGCAATTCAATTTGGTTTCATTTGAGCAGATTGAAACCTTCAGGGGTTGTTTAAGCTCACTAACTGATTAATGTATACTGTGTGTTTCAGTCATGCTCACTGTGGCTTGACCGACATAAGCCCAGTCTCACTGTTTAAAAGCCACACTTCTGACATTTGTTATCAGTCTGACTCAGAGTTCAAACTGTTGTGTCAGAGGTTTTAGACATCCATGTCTTCCTCCTTGTGTGACAGTCACACATTAGGTGGTGTCTCATGTGATAATGATCCATCACATGTTTAAATCTCTGGCACCGTGAATATTGAGCTCAAGCTTGACTTTATAAACTTATATCACAAATGACCTCACAATTAGATGTTTTCCCTTAATGGTTGAGTCTTAACTGGAACTAGTGAACTCCAAATGTTTATTATTAATAAAGCAGCTTCTTCAATAACCTGGTTTCCTGCCTGTCATTCTACTGCATTATGTTGTTTTGTACCTTTCTAACTGCATCTTGACCTTTGATGTGCACAGATAGAAAAAAGAAGTCCGACCTGTTCCAACAAATGGACAGATTGAAAGGAAATCCAGGTGTGTTGATATGTACACCGATCAGCCACAACATTAAAACCACAGACAGATGAAGTGAATAACATTCATCATCTTCTTATAATGCAGTGTTCTGCTGGGAAACCGTGGGTCGTGGCATTCACGTGGAAGTTACTTTGACATGTACCAACCGGCCACAGCAGCGGCCTCCCCCAGCAGGATAATACACCCAGCCACAATGTAAAAACTGCTGAGGAACACCTCCAAACTCTCCTGATCCCAATCTAATGGAGCCTCCATGGGGTGGACCACAACAAGCCGGATCCACGGATGGCTCCACCAGGGGCTCCAAGTTAGCGCTGTTTCTGCAGCATGGGGGGGGGACTACAGAAATATTAGGGTGGTTGTTTTACTGTTGTGGCTGATCAGTGGATGTCTTCACTGTGATTATGGTCTTACCTTGAAATGACCACATCAAAGTGTCAGTGTAGTAGAGACTAAGTTAGTATTTAAGTCCTAGTGTTTAGCTAAATGTAGTCAGCGTTTGAAAACCACATGCTTACCTCACTTTGTAAATCCCTGACCTGATGACACACACAGAGAGAGCTGGTAGTCATCAGTCTGTTCAAGAGCACAAAGCCTGGATAGTTCATTTCTCAATGACTTAACTGTCCTCAGGCCATCATGTTCAGTGAAATCTTTGCTGTTGCTTCAGTTTAGGTGATTACAAACTATAAGTCAAGCCCTAATGAAAGATCTGGACTTAGGCACTGAATCAACTGAGCTGTTTGTGTGGGACTAAGATGCTTCAGCAGACACAAAGTGAAGATAAACTGTTAGAAACATGTTTTTTTTTTTTTTTTACACCAATATAAGATATAAGATACAGTTTACTGTCCCCAAAGGGAATTTGGACAATTGTGCAAAACTTTTAACAGCTCCGTGCAACAGCTAACAGCCGGTAATACAAGACAAAGTGTACAGCAAGGTACAGAATAAGCCAAATATGTAGAACCATATATGAAACCTTACCATTTAAAGCACTGTAAATATACCACATCTGCAAAAACCTATGTACCTATTGGGCTAATAGGAGCACCATGCTGCATTTTGTGTAAATAGATACATGTGTCAGAAGAACAACAACAGAACAGTGATCCAGGGATTAACCATGTAGATCAAATATGTGGCCTGACACCTCAGAAATTCAGATTGTGCTGTTGATAGGTGTAGAAATAAAAGACAGTTTAATTTGACTGCTGTCGTATTTGCAGGCTCTGGTGCATCTGCTTCAAGGTAATAATCTGAAAATAAAATGTGTGAGGACTCTCTGAGGATCCTCTGTGCATGTCACACAACTGTTTCATAGATGGGTGTTATTTCCTTTCAATCACTTTCAGAACTATTTTAGATTTTAACCGTGTGTTGATTGCACTGTACCAAACTGCCATGCCGTGTCCGAGACGACTTTTCATTACAGCATTACAGAGTGTCACCATGATCTCTGTGCCAATACCAAACAGTCCAAATCTATGGAGAAAGGGAAGTCTTTGAGCTCACTTGGTAAACAGATATTAAAAGACTGAAGCCACACACACACACACACACACACACACACACACACACACACACACAGGTGCATTTACGGATCATAAATCAGAGTCTTGCCAGCTGGGAACTGAAGATTCATACAGAATATGAGAGTGAAATATGACTAAGGTAAGTATCAACACAATTATTTTAAACTGAAGTGTCACTGACTCACACAAGCAGCAGTGCATTCCTAACAGTTAAAAAGAGAGAGAGGAAAACCTGTTGTTGAGTAAGAAGACGTCACCCCCCCCTCCAGTGCCTCCCCGTATCTCCAGCCTGCTTTGATCTCCCACAGTATGAACAAGCCTGACTTTGGGAAAGGTCGACTTAGGAAATTTCATATAGTGTGCTTTGATGTCTCCAGTTTTATCTAACAACAACAAAGAGCAGCCTGTATTAACTGCAGCCACTGCCCATTGTAAACCCTGATGGAAACTCCATGTAATATGCGAGTGTCGCTGCAGGGCCGGGCCATTATGTCACCCCAGTGTAAGCAGATGTGTTACTGCATACAGATGTTGCCATAGGTACGCAGCACTCCATTCTATTTTGCATGAGCCCGGTCGGTTGCCAGGGTTTTTGTTTCCATGGCCACGCTGCAGTCTGATGCAACAAACCAGCCGGCCCCCCTTGGGTGCTCTGGCACGATACCAGCTGAGGGAGCGACACAGCGCTATAGCCTGGCACACTGACTGGCATCTCCAACCAGCCCCGCTACCAGCTGAGCTAACGCTATACACGACCCCAACCTCCTTCCAACAGTCATTCACTGACTGGCTGGAGTCTTCATACCATCAATGATTCAGCTGTTTATTACTCTTGATGGATCTACAGGAATGTCTCAGACAGGAAATGTCTTCTAATGCTCGCGTGGAGCCCCTGAGTGTGTTTTCCTGTGTGTTTGTTCCAGGGTCGGCGACTGCAGCGCCTCTGGGAAAAACATGTCATTGAAAAGAGAAAAAAATAAACAGTAAGATTTGTGAATTACTGACTACTGTGCCTCTGTCGGATCAGATGAGTGTGCAGCCCTGAGGCAGAAGTAATGTGACGCCAACTGTTGCAGCAATGAATATCAGAAAATCTGCAGAAGATGTATTGGGGACAATTGTTGCCAATTCCCAGCAGTGGGAAATATGTTAAACTAAATCTAAAGAGGTACAAACTGAGTGTTTATTTGTGTAAATTCATCCTTTCATACTTCATTGCCTTCATAATAAAACCAGAATGAGGCTGTTAAAGGAGAAAAATACAGTCTGAGGAATAAATTACTGTATGTAAATGCATCTTAATTAGGTCTCAGTGGATTATGCAGCAGGTGACAGTGTCTGAGCAGCTGGTCGTCCTACCTGGATTGTTAGCTTCTCCCTCCAGGACCTGCAGCTCAGTGCACTCGGCCAGGGAGTGCTCCAGACAGAGCTGCAGGAAGCGGGCCTGGGTCCGGCTCACCCTCTTCAGCAGGGACAGCAGAGCCACCGTCTGCTCGCACTCGTTCCACCCCTTGAACCAGCTGGCTAGCACGCCCACCTGATCGCGAAACATCATGGTCTGTGAGGCGGGATGAAGGCGGGCTGACTGTGGCGGTGCCGGGCTGGGCTGAGAGGTGCAGGAGTAAAAACCCTCACTAAGCTTTACACTGAAGGTTTAGCTTAAATTAATGAAGGGTGGTTGTGGGCACACGTGGCGAAGGAGGTCTGTCAGTGAAGTTCAGCTGAAGCGCTGTATTCTTAGCTGTGTCATTATTAGTTGGGACAGCAGGACAGCAGTCTCTGTCGGGCTGATGCCAAAAATGTGTTTCGCCCGCAGCTGATGTTGGATATATTCCTGCTGGAGGGGTTTCTGCACCGCCTTCTCCTGGTCTGATAATCTCGAGGGGGGGCCGTGAGGTGCTCTTCTAGCAAGGCATTAGGTGATATGAGCTGCTCTCGGCTGCTTAGTCGCTCTCAGAGGGATTGATATTTGATGAGTCAGCTTTCTTCCAGCACAAGCTGTGTCACATCAGCTTCAGCCTCACTGGCATTTTTCTTCAGGGAATCCCTCTTAGGCCTGCAGGAGGATGTCAGATGTTAGTGGAAGGGGGAAAAAGGAGCATATTTCACAGACAAAGCCTCTTTTTTATACATATGCTGTGACTTTCACTAGAAATGCGACAGTGTCCCTGTTGCTTCAGCTCTGCAGACTTTGTGCTGCTGCAATGGGGCAGTTCAGAAGAAAGCAGCCTCCAAAAAACTCATACATGCATTTATAGGTCGCCTCCTCGCCGTCGCCTATGCGCATAGGCTTGTGGCATTCACCGCCGAGACAAAAATAAATAATTTTCGCTTTTGGTATCCACCCATTCCTAAAAATACAGCTGTCGGTAGTACGGGCGCTGCATCCCGGAATTTTCCAAAAGGACGCCGGGTTACCGACGGAGCCGTACAGACGTTAGCAGCCGTTATTTTAATGACATGTTAGTCGGCAGTATGTTAAAAAACCGAGCACAGGGCTGCAGCGGTGAGTCTCAGCCGGAGAACCCGCCGAGGAGCGAGCAGACCCCGGGCTCCGGGCTGAGCGTTATCCGCCGTCTAAAACTGTCACTTTGCTTCATCAGCAGACTCAGAATGACCGCCGGCAGATATGAGAGCGACTGAGAGCAGTTTGTAAAGAAGAAAACTAGTGAATACACACGTATTTCTGTATTTTTGGCCATCTAGAACTTTCCAATGGAAGAAACGTGTAGCAACTTTAAGTTACCGTTAGCAAAAATTACACTTCAACACCGTTAGCATGAGGACTCGCTGTGATTCACGGTAACCGCTGCCGCTAACTCGAATTAAAACTGGTGAAAATGGATAACTTTAATTAAAATACTGGTTCTAGTAAATTAGTATTATTCTTGGAGGCAGAATTGTGAGTTGGAAAACAGCGAAAAACCCGTTTAGCTGTAACTTCGGTTTGAATATTTGAATAGTGAGGAGGACGGTTATTAGCGGCGGACTCACCGGCGCAGCTAGCATCGCTGGGTTTGTCTCAGGACGGGCGACAGGCTCAGCTTTTCGGGGAGCGGTGCCCCTTCACTCCGGGTCTGTGGGATTTGCCATCTTGACTAACTTTTCCTCCGTCTCTCTCCCAGCAGACGGGCTGCTCTGCTCTAAAACACCGCGGTCAAAACGGGAGGAGCACCGGCAACCGGGTCCGGTCACGGCTTTCAAAATAAAGGCCACACTGGAAAAAATACAGTAACTTTTAAATTTTACATGTGTTGAAACAATGAGATAGGTTTATGGATAAATAGGTAAATAAAACATATAATAATAGTATAATCATTGCTTGGACAGATGTTATACACTGACGAAAACACTCATTCAACATTTTGTTGTGAAAACTAATTATTCATGTTGTTTCTCATTTAACAAACAAATCAAAATGAGATTATAGGACCAATACTTCTTTTTCCCCTTAATTGTCAATACTTGTGTCTAATTTTAGGGTGAGTGTTTACTGTGCAGTATTAAACTTGAAATGAGTGTTGTCTACTCCATGAATAGGAAATTTGCAAAGTTGCAAACTTGGAAATGTGTTTTAACAGTCTTTCATTGTCAATAAATATCAATTTGCTTTCTTTTGTGAAACTTTCTGGTTATTCACAGTTACTGCTCTCGAACTGTAGTTTACATTAGACATGTAAATACACTGTATTTCAGTATTATTGAAAAATATTGTAAATAGAATAGGAAAAATTCTGTAAAATTACAGATTTTTTTTCTTTTGCCTTACAGCGGGTAATAGCACACCCAGTGACTCAACTGGATGATGGTTTATTTTACTTCATTTTAATGACAATGCTAACATGTGCTTTAATTATTTGCTCTAATGAAAAGTATTTTTCACAATGTCACAATGGAGGTTAGCATGTAAATGTATTCTTTTATTATTAGTAGAAGTTATAATCCGTAATTTAACCAAACAGGAAAAATCTGTAAACAAATAGTGAATCATTCAAACAGTTACAGTTAAAACTGTGATAACATTTAAATTTGTAACCTGATATGACAATAAATAAATTCTATTCTATTCTATTCTAGAGGAAGCAATGGTGTAGAGTTACATCTATGACATTTCAAGACAGGAAGGAATTATTTTAATGGAAGAAAAAAACTTTACAACATGTAATTTTGATACACAGAGATTTGTTTTTAGGGGTTTAATCAGTGACTGGATATATCTATATGCATCAGATATAATATAGTAGAATAGAATAGAATAGAATAGAATATTCCTTTATTGATCCCCCATTGGGGGAAATTCCAACTGTTACAGCAGCACGATAAAGAAATAACAGAAGTGCAAGAAAAAATAACAATAACAAATAACAATAATTAAGTAATAAAATAGAATAAAATAAGTATGTACATAGAAAACAATAGACATAGAATACAAGTATAAAGTAGCAGCAGACGCAAATATTCAAGAAAAATATTCAAGTAAACATAGTAAAATACTGTATTTCAGTAGATGTACTCAGTTATTTCTCAACACGGTGCACAATCACTTCACAGAAGCAGAGTTTTATTGTGAAGGCTGCTGTCGTCACCTCCATGCTACGCAGCGGCGTCTTGACGCAGGGAGCTCGCGCTGCTGTTTCCACCCGCTAATCATTAACAGAGCATTACGTCAGCGGCTTGGCAGCGCGAGGAAGCACCAAAATAGAGAGTAGAGGGGCGCGAGCCGCGAGCAAACTGCAGGAAAGTGGAGAAACTAAAGTACAGGAGAGTTTAAAGTGTAAATACTTAGACTGTGGAGGGGAACGGAGTACTTTTACTGTAGTACTGCACCCGAGGACAACAATGAGGTGCTTAAAGTTAATGTCACTACACCTCTGAGGGATATGTTGCACTTTTTCCTTCACTAGGCCTATGTTTATCTGATATTAACGATGCTACATTTACTCTTCTGCTGTGGATACAACTCTCAGCTACTTGTACTTTACTGGAGTATTTCTAGTTTATCATACTTATACTCTATAGTAAAACAAAACATCTGTAAAATAAATAAATAAATAAATGAATGAATGAATAAAATAAATAAAAATGCAGTGAAAATCTGGCAGTGATGGTTCCAGACAAAAAATGATATAATGATGTAATGTTCAAACACACTCACACACACACACACACACACACACACACACACACACACACACACACACACCACACAAAGTGTATACTGTATATATATATATATATATATAC
>OMNN01023992.1:0-11562 GCA_900302755.1 Chromis chromis
GCAGGAAAATGCACCCCACCACATGGCAACAACATCAAACAATCAGGAACATCTTGAGGAACATGACAATGGCCCTAGATGTTGATTTGACCTCCAAACTTCCTAGACCCCATTCTGATCAAGCATCAACAGGAAGCAGTGGAACAAGTTTGATTGACAGAGGCCCCACTGCACAAGCCAGAGTACCCAAAGGATCCACTGCCAACGTCCTGGTGCCAGACCCCATAGTCCACCCTGAGAGGAACTCTTGTCCATGCCCAATGGTTCAGAGCATTTTTGATCACATAAAGGGGACCAACACAATATTACGCAAGTGCTCATAATGTTATGCCTGATCAGTGTATATAACTGTCTGAGTGCTACATACTATCACCTATGATGGCAAATGCTACCTGCTATAGTGGATTTTAACAGCTGTGTCACTGCAGCTGAGTATATAGACTATTAACGACGGACGGCAAATATTGGCCCTAACAAGACAGGCCCATTGTGAAAATTCCTAAACTTCCTTGTTTGAGCAGAGTTGTAAGTGAGCTGGTGTGCTTGAGCTGTAGCAAGTGACAGGAAGTTTGGAGGAGGGTGGAGAAAGAGGTTGGGACTTTATATATCTGTATATTCCATAGGAGTGTAGACTTACATCTGAGCCATTTTAAAGTAGGAATGGATTATTTCAATGGGGAAAAAATGTCTAAAGATGCCATTTTGATACACAGAGATGAGTTTTATGAGTTTATTCAATGAACAAAGAAGGGCTTTAAGCTGAAAACTAGTCTCCTTTCAGAATAATTCATTGACATTGGTTCAGTCCTTTATAGCAGTTCACAGCATGGCCATTCCCCTGCTTCAGGCTGCAGATGGCAACTCATGCTCTGGCATGTAGTGGAGTTTTAGCAGACTTGTTCTCTGGTGCCCTCTGCCTTCGCTTTTAGGCCTGAAGTAAGTGGAGGAAGTGAGGTTTGTAATGTGTCATCCTGTGTGTGAAAGGGACTCGGGCACTAAAATAATCAGTGCAAACCAGAGTTAAAACACCTCTTATTTTGATGTGATGTTTAAGATTAGATTGTAGAGTTTTCACTTAAGTAGGTCACATCAGAGTCAAGTCAGTCAAGTTCACCAGTGTTTAATTTAAAAATCCATGTTGCTATTGGAATTCCAGCAATATCAGTCAAAGTGTCAGACAGGCTGTGAGTGCTTGACCCATTTGTATGAGTGAGTCAGATTAGCAGCAGAGATACCCTGGCCAGAGCCCATCGCACAATGGGGTCACGAGTCTTATCACCTAGAGCTTCGGTATGCGCTACAGTTGGGAGGAAATTGAAGAAGTCTCCAGCAAGTGTCCAGGCTGGAGCAGCAGTCGGAGGGGACGTGTTGTTTGTTTGATTTTGTAATGGCGCTGTGTGAAGAGATAAAACAGTTATTGCATCGCCTCAGAAATTGATATGAACAGGCTGTCACTCCGATTTAGAGACACACACTGGGCGAGACAGGAGTGCAAATCTGTTACAGCATCTGCAAAATCTACCATATAAAATGTTAGATCGCCACAGACAACATCTGTCTTGTTGCCTTTATATTACATCAGTGAGCTTTTTGTTGGAGGCAGCTGCAGATTAGAGAGAATTTATATCTTTATTATTGCATTACTGACAAGAAAAAGTGTATGCATGATTTAAAAAACAGGCAGAGAGAGTTCACAGAGGAGCCAGCGACTGCGATAGTGGCTGCAGATCTGGAGGCCGGTCGGACGGAGTACTATGATGGAGTTAAGAGCAGTGTGATTTAGGCTCCATCTTGAGTGACGCCTGTGGCAGGTTATTTATGTGCATGGCTGCCCTTGCCATGGGGTCACCGCTGGACTAGTTTGTACTGGACATTTTGTGCTGGTTGTTTTAGATGACTGTGTGCAAACTGGAATCTGCCACAGTTTATCAGAAATGAGTAAAAAAAAAAAAACGTACAGAAATCACGACAGTTTGTGGCACATCGGATGCACAGATGAACAGACAGACACAGACAATCTCGAGGATTCGGTTCCATCCCGCTGCCTGTTCACTAAAGTCCAATTAAAATGTATCTTCGGATAAGGAAGGTGGACTAGTAAAGAATACCACGGTGTTTTCTTTGCAGTTTGCCAAACATAGCTGCCTCAGATGTTTCATTGTAAGCACGGATTTGCAAGGGGGACAGTACATCAAATTTAGAATGTTGATCACAGCTCGCACATTCATCAAGTTGCTGTTGCTATGGAAACACAAGTCTTATGCAACAAATGCAAAATGGTTCCTATAGCCGGGCAGGTGAACAATCAGCAGCACATTTGGATGGGGATGTCTGTTCTTTCGGTTCAAATCCTTCACATGTAATGTTATTTTTTGCATGCCAGAATGCAGGTGGGTGTGTTGCAGCTAAATACAAGAGCAAACATTAAGAGGTCAGTGGCTGCCTTTTACCACGAGTCTGGACTTTATCTTAATGCTTATAAAGCTTTAATGCTTTTCCATCAACATGTCAGATCAATACATACAAAATCCAGGCACAGCTTCACTTTGCCAGATTCTGCTGTTGGGTTAGACTGAACTCAGATCAGGGGTCATATTTGCCAGACTCATTTTTTCCTTTGCATTTGCACCCCATAGGCCAGGGGTCTCAAACTGCGGTCCTCAAGGGCCACAATCCAGCATGTTTTAGACGCTTCCCTCTTCCAACACACATGATTCGAATGATCAGGATCGTTATCAGGCTTCTGCAGAGCTTGATGATGAGCTTATCATTTGAATCAGATGTGTTGGAAGAGGGAAACGTCTAAAACATGCTGGATTGTGGCCCTTGAGGACCGCAGTTTGAGACCCCTGCCATAGGCTAACATTTGCTGCCCTGTGAGAGTTGCAATTTAAGATTTAAAACATTCAGGCCTGCTTCCATTAATGAAAATATTCTTGTTCTGAGTTATTCATCTGCAGCTGGAGCAGGCAGAGAATCATTATAGTGCAATCAGTGTAATCTTTTAAATAAAAATGATGTATATGACAGATTTTTTATCTATTTTTCCACTTTAAATGTAACTCCTAATACAGGCATATTCAGTTTGGCATCACATTAAATGTCATTTAATGTTTTGGTGAGGAAATGTGATGCGATATAACTTTGACTATTCAAATCACTTTAGAATGGTCCAGCTGACATAGATTATTCAAAAGAAGCTCTGATGGCACCCCTCCATTAGACGCATTCATCCAGTGATCTATTCTGCTTAAGGCTATCAGGACAGCCTTGCCCTGCCAGCTGTTGTGACCGACTTTGCTTGTCTGTTTTTGGACAGATTTCCCAGACCTTAGCTTCTCTCTGAAATACCATAGCTGCCCTTTCACAGTGAAATGTTCCCACTCACTTCCATTTCCTCATACCGGCAAGCTTCACAGCTACTGCTCCTCGTTATTTAGCTAAAAGCTTTGTGCTGCATATTCAGTGATGTTCCTCCAGTTTCCTTTTTGGTACACGAAGCCACTGCTGCTAATTCGCTCAGCGCCCGATCGTTGTTATCTCTAGGCTCTACCCCAAATTTTACACAAGAGAGCCATGGTTACTGACCTAGCAATCCCACTTTAGTCTCATTTGTTATGATTCACTTGCTGCTTCAATACGTCTCCGTAATAATTCCTGTTTAGGAGACGGACATTAATCATGCAGGAATATTCCTCGAAATCCTATAGCAAACCTGAGCAGTATTAGAATGCTAATAAATAGAAGAATCTGATCCAAATAACCACCATTTCTGCCTATGACCAGTAGCTACACACACAAAGCTGCTGGTGTCAGAGTTAGGTGAAGCTGTTTAGGTACTATTGATAATGAGATTTAGCATTCAAGTGTGTTAACATGTTATCCCTTTACATTATACAGCTGCTGCATCTACAGATATTAGAGAATAATGTGTTTAAAATACAAATTAAAGCCATACTTTTTCACTCTTGTATTATGTTAACATCAAAATTGGCCCTTTTTCTCTAAACCAAAGGAGGTACACACTTACATTCACCCACTGAATCATAATTAAACCATTTAATTAGACAATAAGATTACATTCATTGTAGTTTTACATCCAAAGCCATGCAGGTTAAATGCATAATGACAACATTATGTTTCATTTCCATGTAAACTTAGCCTGTAATTATACAATCGTGGAAATTGTTCTGCTGTGGTGACTGGGGAGGAACTGTCCTTGGTGCTGATGTGACTCTTTGGCTGGTGCTTCCTTTGTTAAGCCACACATTCCTGGTTTGTGCAAGTAAATATCTAACAGTTAAAGAATAAAGCCGTACGGGGAGTTAGAATTAACATGTATGTGAGGTCAGTTTGCATTTTTAAGCACCAACCGCTTCCACTGGAACCTAAAGCCAGAACCAAGTAACTCTCAAGAAGGCATTTTTTTGATGAACATATATTTCAAATAATCACCTACAATCACAAAGAGAGTATTCTGCTGGCTTTCCAGTTACAATGCATTGGTTTTTCTAAGGTTTGAGGAGGTTTGAGGTCATGTTAAAATAGTACATTTTGCATTTATTCTTAGTAAATCATCCCTGGATGCTTTATGAATGGTCCCGAATGCACCTGCTAAACTCTTATGGTCTTCAAAGCGGTCTCACCTCTAGCACCATGCAGGGTCAACCGCCTGCCTAGATTAGAGATCCACTGCAACCTTCTGTCACCAGCAGGTCTCCGAGGCCTTCAGGATGCATTGGTCTTTTCTTGCTCCAAACCTGAAACTAGAGGAGATTTTGCCTTTCAAGCAGTGACTCCTAACTATTCCTTTGGACTTAAGATCCACGGATGCCGTGTATACACTTAGAAATCTTTTCACACTTGCCTGGCTCGCCCAGACTTTGAGTGGCATTTAGAATGTGGATCTCGAGGCACAAATATCAGCACATTAAATATCCATCCATTCATTTTTTATATAGCTGTTTATAGACAGCAGCGTCTCCGGGGGCTGGAACTGATCCCAGCTGGGTGAGATGCAGGGAACAGCCTGGTTTTATAACACGCATACACAGTCATATTTACACCTATGGGTGATTTTTAGTCTTCCATTTCACCAACAGAGAGAATATGCAATGTCTGGGATAACATGAGTGTCAGACATTTGCTATACCTTTCTATTTCTATTGTTTTTGCCACTGGCTGTGAGATTGGAGGGCTAATTCCCAGCAGCTCAGGTTACATAAATGAAAAAAAAAATGAATTTTTCAGCTGGAGTGTCTTTTTGCACATAAAAAAGGGGAGTTATATAAAATATTCCTCCATCATGTGTGTGCATTAAGGCACCCTCAGCTGCCTCCTTGTTTCCGTGCCCATATATGATCCCAGCCTATATCATGTTTCTCTGCAGGATGTATCCTATAGAGAGGAAATGAGACTTGGGCTGTATGAGATCCACTACGGGCGTCTTAAATACGATTATGTGACCTGACAGTCTGGGGTCTACCACTGACAGTGATCCATGTGGAGGGAAGCTTGTGATTGTCAGTGCGATGCCTTCTTTCCGCTGCGCCTTGCCCAAATGCTCGCCATGCGGTAGGCTGCGCCGCAGAATCGCTACCGGCAAATTAACCATCCTTGCGACTCCAGAACAGACAAAGGAGGACAAACAGAAGCCAGTCCCTTACAAACATGTGTCTGTGTCTGTGACCACGTTTCTTTCTCTCTGTGCCTCACATTCAGAGGAGGGGGGGAGTGGCACATTTGGTACATTCTGCAGATTATTCCCCATTTTATGCGCAACAGTGCGTCCAATCTGGCAAATAAAATGCTTCAGCCTAATTTTCGGCTTCTATTCTCCATTTCACTAATGCCACCGTTAATTTTTCAGTCACGTGCTGCACAGTGGGTCTGAATTGAGGATGACTGGTGTCACTGGGTGCATGCATACAGGCTGTGCATACGGTCGGGTTTTTTTTTTTGTTTTTTTTTGCGCGCGGTCGCCATGCTTCTTTTTTCTGGAGGTGCTTTAATGTGTTGGTCGTCTGCTCGCTCCCAGACCCTATACACCGACATCGCCATGGAGGGGATGAGAGGAGAGGAGAGGAGTGGGTGGGGAGGGAGGGAGGAGGGGAGCTGCGCCACAGCGGAGAGAGGAGAGAGCTGGAGTCTGAGTGCGCGCTAGGGTGGGATGCTGTCCTTCCAGCGTCAAGTCAGCGACATTGTCATATTCAACTTCCCTTTACGCATACAAAATAAAGCTAATAGTGTTGAGCATACAGAATGTGCTGCTGCATTTTTAATAAAGCACTTACTGTAGGCACACAGGGATCAGTGGTACATAGTTAATAGCAATATTAACTCAATAAAAAATGAAATATTTATGATTTTAAAGTGATGCAGCAGTTGGTACTGTTGCCTGGGTCAGCTGTGCAGAGTTTGCATGTTCTCCTTTGACAGCCTAAAGCCATGCATAGTAGATTGTTTGATTATTCTAAATTGGATGCAGGTGTAAGTGTGAAAATGCACACTTTGTCTGTCTCTATGTGTTGGCCCTGACTGTTCAGGATGTATCTTGCCTTTCGCCCTATGTGAGCTCGAAAAGGCTCCAGCCTCTCTTGACCCTCCACAGGATAAATCGGTTATAGATAATGCATGGATGGATAAAAAAAAATAAAAGGGTCTGTTCATTATACATGATGGTTATTATTAGTCTATACATAATGCTTCATAAGTTGACATACTTATGTGAGTTAGGAATTAATTAAACCACTGACAAGATCTGTCTCTCAGCTTTTTATTTTGGCAAATAACATAATGCAAAAAAGGAGACATCTCAACATATTTCTTCTTTTCTGCCCTCTACTACAAATAAACCTAATGAAGGAAACGAGTGAACCTTCTCATGTTTTATTTTTCTAAGGCACGTTCTTCTTTTCCGGTTCTGCGGGTGCACACTTCGTCCGCCTTGATTTTCTCACAACTCCAGCGGCAGGGAAACACACCCGTCAGCAGCGCGCATTGGAGACAAAAAAGCGCATCACGGACAAAGGGAATATGGGTGCGCTGGAGAGGATCCACCTCAGCCGGGTAACACAATGGATGAGCCGCTTCTGTTTCGTTCACCGGGAGACCAATTAGCCCACCTTAATGAGGTGCTGGGATGCGAGATACTGCAAGCTAAAAAGGCGGAAGGCTGCATTTAATCCGTCTGCGGATCCTATGAGCTTGCGATGGCTGTGACGGGGATATGCAACCGGATAGGGGATAATGTGCCTTTTTATTTTGTGATATTTTCCTTGTTTTGTGGCCTTTCGTTTGGACAGTTGCGCTATTCGATTACAGAGGAACTGGAAAATGGGGCACTGGTCGGCGATCTGGCGCATGACTTGGGGCTGGATATTCGAAAGCTCGCCACCCGAAAAATCAAGGTAACCTCCAACAGCGGTAAGCGCTATGTGATTGTCAACCCAAAAAACGGGAAACTGCTCGTCAATGAGAGGATCGACAGAGAGGCGCTGTGCGATCTGTCCAGCACCTGCCTCATTAATCTGGAGGTGCTGGTGGAAAACCCCACTGAGGTGCACCATGTCGAGGTGGAGATCGTGGACGCCAATGACAATGCGCCACAGTTCCCCAGAGATGAGTACCAACTGGAGATCACTGAATCTGCTTTACCGGGCTCTCGTTACCCGATTGAGAACGCTCAAGATCCAGACATTGGGTCCAATTCCGTCCGCATGTATCAGCTCAGCACAAACGATCATTTCGCGCTGGTATCCAATAAACCCTCCCTAAACACAAAGCACATCGAGCTTGTGCTCAAAAAGCCCCTGGATCGCGAACAGACGCCTTATCACCAATTAATTCTAAGTGCTGTGGATGGTGGGACGCCAGAGAAAACAGGGACGGCTAAAATCAACGTGCGGGTCCTGGACTCCAATGACAATGTTCCCTTGTTTGACAGCTCAGTGTACAAGGTGAAACTGTTGGAAAACTCCCCCAAAGACACCCTGGTGATCAAACTGAATGCCACTGATCTGGATGAGGGCACAAATGGAGAGGTTTATTACTCCTTCAGCAGCTACACTCCAGAGAGAGTGAGGCAGATGTTCAGCATGGACACCAACTCAGGTGAAATAAGAGTGAGGAGCAATGTTGACTATGAAGAGACCAACTCCTATGAGATGTACATCCAGGCGATGGATAAGGGCCCCGGGGCCGTGGCTGCACACTGCAAGGTGGTGGTGGAGGTAGTGGATGTGAATGACAACGTCCCTCAGATAGTTTTGTCCTCCCTGTCGAGCCCTGTGAGGGAGGACGCCCGTGCTGACACAGTGGTGGCCCTCATTAGTGTTACTGACCGGGACTCCGGAGCGAACAAGCAGGTGAGCTTAGAGATCCCAGCAGGCCTTCCATTCAAGATCAAGTCATTCAGAAACTACTACACTCTGGTTACCTCAGCCTTCCTGGACCGCGAGACCACTGATGCCTACAATGTCACTCTGAGTGCCACAGATGGAGGAAATCCTCCCCTTTCCTCCCAGAAGACCATACAGGTGGATGTGGCTGATGTGAACGACAACCCACCGCGATTTGAGCAGACTTCATACACAGTGTATGTGACTGAGAACAATGCCCCCGGGGCCTCTTTGTGTACTGTGAAAGCTCAAGATGCAGACATCAAAGAGAACGCACGCATCACCTACACAGTGCTCAATGACAATAACCATGGCATCCCTGTCACCTCGTATGTGTCTGTGAAGGCCGATACAGGGGAGGCTTATGCCCTGCGAGCCTTCGACTATGAGTCACTGAGAGAGTTTCACTTCCAGGTCAAAGCCCAAGATGGGGGCATTCCTCCGCTCAGTCGCGTCGCCACTGTCTACATCTACATAATGGATAATAATGACCATGCACCACTGATAGTAAACCCTCCTGGCAATGGCACGCGCTCCTTGGAGACGGTACAAAAGAATGCTGAGCCCGGTGCCTTGGTGACCAAAGTGGTGGCATATGATGCAGATGCTGGTCCAAATGCCTGGCTGGTATACGTGCTGGAGACGGCCACTGACCTGGACTTGTTCAAAGTGCACGAACACACCGGTGAGATCAGGACCACTCGGAGGATCCTGGAGGACAACTCCACCTCCTTCGCTTTGACTGTGGTTGTGAAGGACCACGGCCAGCCTGCTCTCTCCTCCACCGCCACCATCAATGTGGCTGTCATGGAGGTGCCGCCAAAGGTGGCCCCTGACCCCAAGAGGATCATCCGACCTCACAGCACGCTGCTTTTCTCCAACGTGACACTCTATTTGATCGTTGCTTTGAGCGCCACAACCTTTGTTTTCCTGGTCACTGTGGTGGTGCTCGCCATCGTCCGCTGTCACGCCTATTGCACCCAGCCGGGATCCTGCTCCCCTTGCTGTGTGTCGCAGAAACCCCCTCCAGATGGCGGGAGCAGCAGCGTGAGTGCTGGCGGGGGAGGCGCTGGTGCAGCCGGGGGACAGCCTAATAACAACGTGGTGCTTCGGAGAGACCTTAAAGTGGAGCCTCACTACATCGAAGTGCGTGGGAATGGCTCCCTAACGAAGACTTACTGCTACAAGACCTGTCTGACAGCCACCTCTGGCAGTGACACTTTCATGTTCTACAACACGGGACGGCCCATCAGCGGCACCTGGGGCAGTGGTGCTGACCGCTTCTTCACCAGTGGGAGTGGATTTGTACGGAGACTGAGTATGCCTGATGCCTCACTGCAACTCTGCCCAGAGGTGTGTCATTCATTTTTTATGTTTACCTTTGTCTGCATAACTGGAAGGTCATGACTCATCATGTTTACATATCAGTGGCTTTGTAATGAAATTTCATTTAGTTGCAAACATCATTAGACACATAACACCAAACTTTGACTTTAATTAAGGTTACTGCATTGTTGCCGTGTCTTTTGTCGCTGCAGGGAGCTGACATTTTTGCATGTCAAGTTTGATCCCCTTCCTGCAAAAGAATTGAATCCTTGCAACCTTCATTCTCTTTGTTCAGTTCCTCCCTTGTACTGTGCAGTCACTCAGCCCAGCCCAGCTCAGCACTCACACTGAATTAGTGTCAGTCCTGATGCTTTTCA
Organism: Chromis chromis; assembly: GCA_900302755.1. Taxonomy (NCBI): domain Eukaryota; kingdom Metazoa; phylum Chordata; class Actinopteri; family Pomacentridae; genus Chromis; species Chromis chromis. Next base: position 10,103 of record OMNN01023992.1, read on the forward strand.
AGGCTCCTGTGTTATTTCTGATGATTCAGAGATTTGTGTTTCCGTTTGAGGTTGTCATCACATCTACCCCAGGAACAGGTCATATATCCTCTCCACCACTGGCTCACTCTCTTTGCATGTGGGCTCGACTAGTCTGTGGGGGTGTGTGAGTGAGTGAGTAAAACTGAGCAGTTACACTGGAGCACTTGGGGTTAACTGTGTTGATCAAAGCCACCACGAGACTAGTTGTTGTTGCATCTGATGTCTGAGAGCTATTATTAGAATAAACATTGTCTTTTTCTCATCTCTTAGGCTGCACCACACTTGCATTTCAGGCATACAATTTCCTTAACCCTTTATGGCTACTAGATATGTGACAAAGTAAATGCTTTGTCTCCATTACTCATGATTTAACTTAATTTACAAAAGACTGCTGTTTAATTGGTATTATTTCAGTAATTTGCATGGTTTCCTGTGCATACAGTCACCATTTATGCTGCTCTTAAATGATGAAAACTTCATGTCTGCTAATCTCAGATTTAGGGACTCAGGGTTTGACTCCAGCAAAGATTTCTGGGTAAATATATTCTGCTTTTATGACTGAGAAGCTAAAGAGATTGATGGTTTGCATATTGGAATAATGTATTACTGTATTTATTTTATCACCAGACTGTTAAACTGAAGGCCCCAGAGGTCAGGAGGTTTCCTGAATGCATCATCTTTATTATCAAGTGCCAGTCACTGCTACATTAGTTATGAAAAAGCTCTTACCAAGACAAATGTAAGAGTGTAGCAGCGTAAATTAAATTAACCTCCAGCCTCTGTTCCTTAGCCCTGCAAATTAGATTTACTCAAAGAGGCTGGGTCTACCAGCAGAAAATACTCCCCTCTGAATTCAGCTGAGGAACATTATGTGCCATCTTTATCTGGGACACTTGCTGCTGCCGGAGCAGGTTTGTTTGTTTAACACAGCTTTTCTTATTCAGTGTTTTTGAGGGCCATGGATGCAGCCTACATGATGCTGACACATTTTAGCATTCTGTTGTACTACAGTAGAGCGGATGCTAAAATCTGTGTTAGTGTTCACAATCACGTCACGCTGTGCATATGCACAGTACCTACTCATGAGGAAAATAATTATGAAAGAGTCAGGCGTAATTAATGGCTGTGAAAGATAAGCTCATTAAAAATATGACTTTTCCCCCTGTGAGATTCATATGGTTCTTTGGACTTAAAGGCTTCAGACTTAAATCAAAAGCAAAATTTGGCATCATCAAAGGCAAATGAAAGAGACCTGGCAGCCTTGACATGGTGACGAGCTCCAACAGTCCAAAAACTATAACTCAAAACTATAAAACTAATGTACGGGGGCGTTAAAATACATAAAAAAAGATTTGTTTCTTTCACCAACATATTAAAGTTTGAGTTCCTAGAAACATCTATATAGCATATTGTACATCATTTTTAAATGCTAATACAGT
>OMNN01023992.1:11582-33633 GCA_900302755.1 Chromis chromis
TGCTAATACAGTGTGTACTAAAACACAGTTATTTTCATTTAATGATAGTAAAAACCTTGATGTGACATATACAGTCTTCAAAATCAGTCAAGTACGAAAGTAAGAAAGATGGAGACAGATGATGATTTGTCTCACACATTGTCCTGCACTAAATCCTATACATTTGCTATAATGTGTTTATAACACCGGCCTCAGGTCAGGGATATAGGATGCGGTTGCCCTGGCGATGATGGGTCTTGCTTATTGGATTTTAAAGGCAATAATTTACCAGAAGGCTGCTGGGAATTACAAGCACTCAGCCCAGGTTCATCAGGAACAGACAGATTTACTCCCGTTACGCACAAACACATACACATCAGTCTGTACAAACACCCCAGCACTCAGGGAAAGGGCATAACTCTCCCAGCTCTCACATTTATAGAGCCGTGGAGTGAAGCACTGTCCAAAAACTGTCAATATGGCTCTCTGTCAGTGCCCTTTCTAAAATCCTTGTGTGGATCTCAATATGTATGTGTGTGTGTGTGCTTGAAATGGGGGACACAACTGCAGTGTTCCTATCACGTCCAGAGCTGGGATGTGTATCATGATTAATTGATGAGACCATGGCCCAGCCTGGCTCTGCACAGTATGAGATCAAACTAAACTCACTCCCCGCTCTTCTCTTCTCTCTCTCCCTCTCTTTCTCTCTGTCTCTCCTTCTTTCTCTTCTCTCTCTTCTCTTTTTTTCTCCTCTCTCTCTCTTTACCTCTTGCTCGCTCAGCCAAAAGCCCCGAATGCTGACTGGCGATATTCTGCATCTTTGAGGGCAGGGGTGCAGAGGTAAGCATTTTCCATCTTTAACTCTTTTGCAACTTGTGATTATCTGGAAAAAAAAGTTACACCTTGTCATCCTGCTCACCCTGTCTACATCCAGTCTGTACTATGACAGCGACCCTTCATGCTGCTTTTACAGCTTTATATCTCTAAGCAAAATATTCACTGACATATTAATCGCACAGATTTCTGCACCTAAAAATGACATCTATGAAAAATGGATCCAAAAAAGACAGTGCAATATAATACAGCAGCTCAATATGTGCCATTCTTAGAAACGACTGCTAGTAGCCCCCTCAGCATTTGTTCGAACCTCAACCCTGTCCTTTTCCTTTGGGAAAAGGCATGTGCAGCTCCATCAGTGGATGCACAACCCTCTCCCTCTGCAGTGTAATATTATATAGGTCATCTACATTCTGAGCGTCGCTTCCCCCACTTACAGTCTTTAAGCAGGAAGCATGAAGGACAAATGAGCTGACGATGACCTTTCTCGGATTATCAGATGCACACATGCATCAGTGTCTGCTTGTACAACTGTGCCGAATGCACACATGTGTGCGTCTCTCTGTGGGGTTATATGTTTTTGTCAGGAGATGAGGGGAGAAGTTGTGAACACAGACAGCAGAGGACATTTTGAACTTGCATGCACAGTTTATTCAACTATGGCCTCATATATAGCACAGTTATAGGCAGATTTAAAGGCGTATTGATACACTCTATCTGCTATGTAATATATAAATAAATATGATGTGACTTGACATGTTATAGCACTCTAGCTAAGATTACCGTCTGCCAACAACACGGTTGTAAGATTTGGATTAAAAGCTTACCCTGGGTGTTGTTTCAAAGATAGATTGCTGTGTTTTCAGTTTGTTTGCTCTTCTAAGAATATTTGAGTATCCCCCTGTCTGTCTGAGTAATGTTCTAATTGGGTACCTCCTGCATATCAGAAAACACTAAAGTTAACAGAATTATCCACAACAGTACCAAGAACTGGAAAGAAAATAGTATTTTTTACAACTTTACATCTATCACTTACATTTTGTAACAATCAGGTCATAAAACTTGTACAAAAATGTATAATTAAGTGTTTTTCTAATTTGAGACGAGGACAGCTGGAACATCAGGAACTAATGAGTTTTCTCTCCACATGCCTGCGCTTTGTACCAAATTTTACATAATTTCATGCCAACAATGCTCACCGCTCGGTTGTGCAGTCATCTGCTCCGTCTAAGTTTGATTTAATTGGATATTAGTGTTAATTTCTATGGCGTGGAGGGGATCATAATGTGCGCTCTCTCATCAAGTCACTGTAACATGACATGGATTAACATAAATCATCACTGCAATTTGCCGCTGCCATCTTTAAAATGGCAGTGCCTCTAACACACGCAGACACAGAGATGGCTCACATTAACACTTAACCCCAACACAGGCAGGCTGTAATGTATCACACTAACCACAGCATGTAGCACAAACCTAACTGACCCATATTCCTCGGTGTCGTCAGTCAGTGTAGGAACACACCAGTCCTATCTGTGTCATATTCTCACACATTAAACTAGCGACTTTGTAAAAGCTAGAAAGTGGCTCAGAATGCACACAGTCATTTTTTATTCATTAGAAATCAACATAATGTGTGTTGCAGTTTCACATAGGACTTATGTGCTGCATTGCAGAGGCCCCAGTCAGTGTAGGTCTTCCTATACAGTAGGCTCCATATTCATTACGAATGTATGAGGGGGAAAAGCTTTTCTAGGTTTGTGTGTCAATTTACAAAAACACATTTATGCACTCCAAGTTCACCCTTTTAAAGGAATAGTTTGGGAAATACATTTTCCTCAAATGCTGTCTTTGACACCACTATGTCTGCATGGTAAATATAAAGCTACACAGATAGCAGCCAGTTAGCTTAGCTTACACACTGAAAATAGGGGGAAAGGGTAGCCTGGCATCAAAGTGCTGAATTTTCCTACCAGCACCTCTAAATCTTACTAAAACACATGTTATATCTCTTTTGTTTCATTTATACTAAACAGAATGCCTTGGGGGTATTACTTGGCTGGGATTAGCAACCTGGAGTTTCTTCTTGTTGCTAGGCAACCTCACGGTGAAGACAAAACTCTTGGAAGTCGCGGATTTTTTTTAGCTCGAAACAGAACCCAGCTAATTAGATGATACTGCTACGTGTTTATAAAATGTTCAAACAGGCACACTAACACTAACTTCCAGAGATCCATTTATTGCAGCAACATTTCGGTGCTATACCTGCATCAGGCAAAGTTCTTTTGGGTTCCTTTGGGTTTAAGTATTTATAAAATTAAATTTTGAACTTTGGATGTCCTGAATGCAACATTCAGAACTACTGGATCCTACTAGTGCACCAGCATCTCAAACCAAAACAAGTAGGAGTAACGACCACACCTCCTTTCGGCTTTCACTTTTTATTTACAAGCAGAAAGGTAGTGTACATGAGCGTGAAAAACAAAATCAAGCCACAACCATTACCACAGCTAGTGTTGTAAAATACATTGAAAGGCAAGTTTTTGTCAACTCAAGTACTGCTAAATTCTTTTCACCAGTCTATCCTTCACACCACTCTTGTCTGTTCCACTCCGGTCAGTGTGTGTCTGTTTCCACATATGGCTTGACTGACCGGTGGACTAACCAGATCTGCTCTGATCCGTACATGAGCATTTGCTGTGTTTGGAAACAGACACACACAAACCAGAGTGGACCAGACACTAGCAGAGAAGAGCCTTAAAACAGCAGTAGAGCCTCTCACACTGAGCTGAAATGAAACACAATAAACACAAATTAGGTATCCTCCAACCTTGGATTGTATATAAATGCAGGAAGGGCCAGTAGTTGCAGAGAATCTTACATGCACAAACATACACTAATGTGCACTAATATGCACGCAATGTCAATCTCTGCTAAGGACACCATTGCTCCACTATATGTTTACTTGTCAGATAGTTGTTTCCTGCTATATTTATGCTCAAAATCTTGCATATTGCATTTTTAATTATCACTTGAAATGTTAATGCACTGACTATTTTCAAGTCTGACTCAACACAAGGTGACTGTGAACCTTAACAGTGAAATTTGAAGGAACTGTCTGTGCATTTCCATCTGTCTGTGTGCCACCTGCCTGCCAGCAGAATAAAAAAAAAAGTAGAGCTCAGAAAAGTACACTTCAGATGTGCTGACAAAAATAAAAATAAAACTCTGGAACCTCAACAGTTCCACTTTGGTGCCATCTCCAGTGTCTATGTTGTGCTTATAGAGTGAATTTTCAATATTTTTATACACTGGGTGTGGTAGGGGTGTCCTACTTTTTATACACATAATTACCATACATTAAAATGTGAGTACGTAACAAGATCAGCGGAAAGTACTTACACCATGCTTTTAATTGCAATAAATATGTTATGTATACCAAGTGAAACTGTTAATAATTGACATCTTAACTGTCAAGATAAATAACTAAGAAATACAATAAAATATACATGTTATATTCTATGTTTCTGTCACTATTATATATATATATGTCATTTAGATATTTCATTTATAAATGCTGCTGTGTCCATAATGTACAACACTAAAGGTGAATTTCTGCTAAGATGGCTACCTGTGCTATGCTGTGAGCCACAATATAGGCACAGCACAGACCACATTGCCATATAACATCATGGAAACAGATGTTCACTGTGCATTTTAAAACTAAAATTTATCTTATTTTCATATTTTCCTCCCTGTCATACATAACAGATATTCAGTTAAATATACAGGAAAAATGCACCCATGTAGATATCAAGTATGAAGTATAAACACAGCAAGTCTATATTACACATAAGCTACAAAGTGACTGAAATATACTGAAGCTACTGAAGTGAAACTTGGTCAGCTTGTGCAAGTGGCACCATTTCCCCAGCAACTTGTATGTGCACATTTGTTGAGCCAATCACTTCACAGTGGTGCTGTCACAGCTCCACTGATGCGGGAACTGTTAACACGGCAGCCAGAATGGTAACCCCCTGCTGTGAAAAGGCAAATGAGTACAGCACAACATGGCAACCCATAATAAAGCATGATAAAGAGTGTTTGGATAAACTAACTTGACAGAAACTTAACTATATCTGCTGCCATGACTCATATCCAATGTGTGATGATATGTAAACTGGTCTAGTGGTTATTTATCCTGGTCTACAGCAACCAGAAAATGATAGTATTTCCAAGTAAGCCATCAATTTGGCAGCCAAATTACTCATGAAACACCAACAAAAGTGAGAGCAAGTGGAAGCAATTAATAACCTTTTTCCCTGGCAGTGAATAACTCGAGATGTCATGCAGCAAAATCTGGAACAGTACTCCTACATTAGTCAGTGCACATATTTTGAGGCTTTGAACCATCACTAGTTCTGTACTTCCCTTATTCTTCATTACTTATTTCAAAAATAGGGTTAAAATTAGTGTGAATTCATAAGAAATGGTTGGAATCTACTGTTAATAAAATACTTTCCATATACCTATTTTTTTAATGGAGTTAGCGGAGTTGCAATAATTTGCAAGGACAGGCAGATTTAATGCATTCTTATTCAGCAATATGACATTGTCACACCTTTATCACACGAGACCTCAGTCACAGCAGGAAAGGCACAGAGTTAAATAAGTTGTACACTGTAAGCTATTTTTTGGCATGTTGGATTACCATTCACATTTAAGACTTCTTTAAGGATGAAGTATTTACTTAGAGTCAAATCTTTGAATAGATTGTCAGTATGTTTGAAAATGTCTCACTGATTTTTCACTTTCAGCTCTGTCCACATGGAGGAGTCCTCAGTGATGCAAGGAGCCCAGGGGATGCTGGTCCAGAACTGGCCCACAGTATCCAGCGCTGCAGGTCAGTAGTCAGGATGTTGGGGAGGATAAAACACTCTCTGTGTGTCAGCTTCATCGGACAATGGGGGCAGATAACTGATAACTGATAAGTAAACAGTGATTTCTGCACATTCATCTGCAAAAGCAACATATTTTTGAGCATTTGAATCTGGGATGTTATCTGTAAATCAGGTGTATTGAAATTTGTCTATGTTTCTTTATTAAAAGTGGCCTACAGGCTATTTGTTGGAAGATGTGTTTGATCTGTAAAGACATTAGTGTACCAGTCACTCATGTGATACTGTTTAGTAAAAACAGCAAATAGAATCCAACATACTGTATATCAAGAGCACTGTAATTATTTTCTTAGCTCAAAATGATTACTTGATAAAGGCAGAATTACATGTTTTAAGTTAAAATCTGAGTATGTGTTATTAGGCTAAATGTAGAACTGAATATGGTAGACTTCTGAATAAAGCTAATTCAGTTTCAGGTATTGCTGCTGAGAGGCACTGGTACACTGTTTGTGCAAATTGGTATTTGATCGGTGGGATATTCACAACAGTTTTGTCCTTTTCGTTGCATTATATTAAAGCAAGTATGTTATTTAAGTATTTTATTAAGCAAGTTGAATAAATTGAGTTAATATCAGATGATTTATGCTCTGTTTTCCAAATAGAAATAATGCAGATATAATTTCAGACAAAATTTCATTAATATCATTAATGACGTCAAATTCAGGTGTTTTTTATAACCTAAGCTCCATTTTAATAGGTTTAGTTCTCATTACAGTTACATTTCTATTTACTCACACCTAAAGGAATAGTTTGACATCTTGAGTAATATGCTTATTCATTTTTCGCTGCGACATAAATGACAACATCAATACTATTTTCATGTCGACATCCTAAATATGATGCTGCATCCACAAGGCAGTTAGTTTAACTTGGCTTGAGGGAAACATGGATATATTCTCTCTAAGATCAGTACCTCTAAATAAAGCCAAAACCTTTTAGCTACAACTTGCCTTTTTACATTTCACTTTTTACACCCTTGAACAGAGTCAGCCTTTCTGCGTCCCGCCTTTGTGCTAAGCTAAGATAACTATCTGCTGGCTGTCGATTTATATTTAGCGTACATGAAAGCAGTATCAGCCTTTTTATCAAACCCTCAGCAAGTAATTGAATGAACATATTTCCTAAAATGTCAATCTTGTTCCTTTAATTACATCTGGAGTTTCATAGGACGTGCAACAGAGGTGCTGAGTTTAACACTAATGTCAGATGTCACCACACCTAAGTGCAAATTCTACCCAATATAATCCATCTTTGGTTTACTGAGGGTTTGACAGAATTGTCCTTTGAATATCTACACCATCTTGAATTCCAGTGTGGTGCTCATGCAGAGCTTAGCTGAGACGCCAGAAGCCTGAGGTCCTTATGCAGAGCCACAGATAAACAACTCCTCCCATGAAAGTAGCCGACAGCAGGAAGAGCTACAGACTGTTTTTTAATAAGGAATGTGTTGTCCTGAGTGGGTGGCAACACTGAAAATATGTAGCAACACGGCATAAGTGTAAAGAGAGCTGACCTCAGTGATGACCTGTGCTACATCATTCACACCATCACTGGCTCAGAGCTAATGACTAAGAATATTTGGGAGGACTACTACTGTGTGTAGAAACACACAGAAGCGACCGAAAAGACTTTTGTAACCAAGATTCCAAAACAGTGTTTGGAACATTGTGTACCGTTCCCTCCTCCTTTCAGCCCAGCTTTCATTCATCGATTTTCTGTCCAGCTGCAGGAATTAGAACATACGTGGAGACTTGAGGGAGAAGCGTAGCATCACAGTAAATCACTCTGTGAGTCGGTGACAGAATGTGTCTTCCTGCCGGTTACTAAACATGTTCATATGAAGGGTTTTCTCTCTCTGGAAAAGAGAGCTTGGGAATTATTTGAGATACCAGCTGCACCAGTTTCCAGTCTCTCTGTGCCAGCTTGCAGCAGAGAAATGCACATTTTTTTTCTCAGAGCAGATGGAAAGATGCCTCTCTGTTCATGTAAAGAGTCAAATATTGTCTTTAAGGCAGCAGCATACTGCAGTCCTATCAGGGGTGCATTGTTGCATTAGGAAATGGCTCAGTGCTAAAGCAATGGCATGTACTAGATTGCAGGTTGATCCTCTTTATTATGCATCAAGAGGTGGAGCCTTTTTTGTGACACATTTTCCCGTCTGCAGCAGTGAATTGTTATCATGATGAAGTTGCCCGACATGCTGTGGTGCATCTAAATGCGGCACCCTCAAAAGTGTGTTTATGTAAGTGACCCATGGCGCAGATGAGGAGACATTTGTCTGATGCCAGAGGGGGAGACAGGCTATTATCAGTAATAAGACAGTGCTATGAAAAAACTGGGAGATCCGGTAACATTAAAAGCAATTTTGGAATGAGGAAGAGCAAAGGAGACGTACGGGGGGGGACGGAGAAAAAAAGCGAGGTGTGGGGGGATGGAGTGAGAGAAAGGTTAAGAGGATTGGCAGGTTCCTGCAGTAGTGTTGTTGCTAGGGAACGCCATGTGACCTGTTGCCTGGCAACACTGTCTAACTGAGAGATTGCTGCAGCAGCCGCACCCTCCATCAGCAGGGAGTGGGCGAAGGCAGTTTCCATGGCAACCGGCCATATCTCTGAATGGAATATTTAGAGACAAAAAAAAAGGAAGGAGTAGGAAGCACTAAAGGGAAGGGGACTCGGCAAGGGCAGGTATTAAGAAGGGGAAAACGGCCGATTGAGAGGAAATAATGTCTGAAAGTATGGTTTATAGATGTGTCTCATGCAGAATACATGCAGCATATATTCACACCAGCACCGTGTGACAGTCAGATTAGTACGTGTGCTACAAACCACCAGAGGGATTCACATTAGTTGGAACCGTATCTTGGACCAGACAGAAAATAACATAGCCTATTTTAAATGTAGGACATCAGGTTACACAAAATGAGGCTTCAAACACCCACATACCCACATCAGGTGTCATGGCAGCCTCCTCACAAGGAGCTTTACTGACCTGCTTACCAGCAGTTACACCATAATCCGCTTCAGACACACATTTGCTCTGAAATATGGGCTAAGATAAAGCAATGGCAGCACGGCATGTCAGACACACAGCAGCACAGAGGAAGCAAAGCTCTTTATAACTGTACCAAACTGTGACATGACCTACACGTTACGAATTAATTTTTAATATGCACATACACTCACACAGCAATATCTCTGATTAATACCTGGGTCCCTATTTTAATTAACATGTCAGGGGTTTGGATTTGTCACAGCAGTGCAGGAAGCCCGGGGATGTCCCAAGACACTCAGACAATATTTACTTGATTAGACGCTTCACAGTCAGTTGACATTTTAACTCAGCTGGTCATGCATGGACATATGCTCTGTTATAATCCCATCAGGTGCACATATACCAGAACCACTTACTATATTGCTGTGATGGTCTACTATTTTCTTCACTGCAGGAACACAGTAATTATAGCTCAATTTGCAGCACTGCTACCAACTCAGACATTTTGCATTTTTGTGGATAAAGATTTTCCATAATGTCAACAAACTGCCCAACACTATACGTAGGTCATAGGTTAACCTGTAGTTATAGTTATGTAGGATAAAACTAAGTCATCTTGGCACTATTTTGCCACAGAGGTTGGATCTTAATGTTTCAGTGAACCTCTGACCTTTAATCCACCTGAAATGTGTTTAACAATTATTATTACAACATTTTTGTTTACCTCCCCAGAGGATGAACCATTATGACCTTTCATCTCCAAAATCAACTCACAAAATATTCCATCATTATAGACAGACACTGGCTGCATTTAGTTTGATATATTGCAGGTTGAAATCTGACTTTATGGTGTTTCCTCGTAAGCTATCTCACTCACCATGTGTAACATGTCACCATCAGGTCACCTGAGTTCATGGTGAAAAGTACTCAGTGGTTTTGTATATCAGGCACACATACAATAACCTGTGAAATGTAAAATGTAGAAAGATCCCTTTGTGGTTATTTAGTCATCTATCAGCACAAGAGTGCCTAAAGTATTCCTAAAATCCAAGCATCAAACAAATTCCATTAAATAGCAAGATCAGGTAACAGAAAATGATGCACCAGTTATATAAAATTGTGCTGCACTGGATGCAACTATGCACTTCACTGCATTACTGCCTCAGCAGGCTCATCCACATTCTGCCTCACAGTATTTTGTGCATCTCCTGTAACTCATTGGCTGTCTTTTCGGTTTATTTTAAGCATGTTTGTCCGTCTCCACATACGAGGAAATCCTCCCCGTCTAACCATTGATACCAGTCAAGTAGGACTTATTTAAAATACCGCAACCGCATCCTGGGCTTAATACCCAGATTAAATACAAACAGACAGACCATACCATCAAATGTCATAATCCTGAAGCTGACTAGCATTACAGTATTACAGCAGTAACTCTGCTAATGGTGAGATAAGATGATAGCATCTGACACTGACTAATTATCAAACAAGCTCAATTACGTTGGTCAATTAGCAGCTGTTGGAGTTTTTATTTTTTTTCAAAAATTGTACTTGGCAGTTACATAAAATGAGACTAAATTATAAAAACCCAATGAACCGGATGGATCTGGATTTAATCAGTAACAATTACTTATGTTTTTTTTTTTTTTTTGGTCTCTCAGTCCTTCACAGGCTAATTATTTCATGTAGTTAAAAATGAATACTTCTATTTTTGTGAGTGGAGAACAAATTATTTATGTCTCTGGTCTTTCTTGTGATCTTGTCACAATAGTACATTGCTGTGTTACTACATATTATAATATCTGACCATTCCTGCTATATTGAAAACACTTATCCTTTCCAGCATTTTCTTGAATTAATATCTAATCAATTTACAGTGAGTAAAGGCTCAATAATATATGATAGGACTCTGTTCAGTGCTCTCTTTGTGGGAGTGGTTAAACAGAGTGATAACGCAGAGCTATCTATAGAGCAGTTCAATCGTGTCCATTACGTCTGCTCTTTTTATAGTCTATACATGTAATTTACTCTTGTACTCGATTAACTCATTGCAGGGACGCTGTGTATACGGACGGCACACATTTTCAGAATAGTGTATTTCCCAGTGGGACAGTGGTTGGAACCATTTCGGCTCTCCAGCAATGTCATAAATAGCCTACAAAGATAAATCAAACAGAATCTTTTTTGCAAGGGGCTGTGTTTGATCTAAATAAAATCCAGACTGAAAGTAGGTCAGCGCAGAGGGAACTGGTGTGGGCCTGAGAGCACCGTGTCTGTAAAACCCGCCCACCCCCATCTTCCTTACTGCCTCTCTCCCCCTCTCCCTCTCTCTCGCTGTCGCTCTCTTCATCTCATCCAACATCCTCTTTCCCTTTCATGCTGAAATACATTTGCCCTTTTGACCCTAACAGCTACATCAGATTTTTACCTTTCATAATGATTCTTCTATATATAGATCCCTTCCTCCACTTTTTATTTGATTTTATTTTTTTGCTGGCTTGCTATCTGCGTTCCATTCTCTTCCACATCCATGCGTGTGCACTAAGGAGTTGAATCCCTGTCTCTGGCCCTCCTATGAGAGGAGGATTATGCTGCAGCCGTCATCCAAATACAAACACAAATCCCATTGCCATGTTAAACATCCCTGTGGTTTAAAGGTTAGTCCCCTCCAGTATTCCCTTCTGTGATCTTGGCTGAACGGCTGTCCTGAAAATATCCACTCCCTGTGGCTATCGTGCGATTGTCAGGCCATTGACTAAATAATAAAGTCGGGGAAAATTACAATGCGTGACAGCCGTAACAGTTATTGCAAGCTAATAGCAGAGGGGGGTTTACATTAAGGAGGTCCAGGCTAGAATGGAAAATGTTGCTTTTACCACTTACCAGCTATTAAAATATTACTAGAATGTGTGGGAGTGACTGCAGACTGGATGTTCAAAGGTAGAGGATGTGTTTAACTGTAAAAGAAATGCAGTTTTATTAGAAAAGCTGGAACCACAGTCCCATCTGCATGGTCAGTATGAGACTGAGAAGTCAGTTTCGATTGGAACAAAGAGTGGAAACAAACGGAAACAGCTTGCTTGGCTCTGTCAGAGAGTAACAGAATCTGCCTACTAACACCTCAAGCTCAACATGTAGTATCTTTGTGTGTAAAAATTCAATTCATTCTTTTAGTTTTTTAAAGTTGGACTACTTCTTGGCTGGAAATAGCACTTTCCTGGAGTTCCTCCTGGTTGCGTGGCAACTGCTCCTAGGCTGTAACATCCTACTTAGCCTGCAAGAAAGTGGTATTGATCTCCTCTTTTAACTCTCAGCAGGTTGCCCAAAATGTAAAGCTATTCCTTTAACGTAGCAGTTAAGTGTAATAAGTATCCACATTTGACATGATCTCTTTCCGCTTTCTTACCGTACTTGTTTAGATGGAGAGGGTGGTGGAGAGCTCTCACCCCCAGTGGGCGCGGGAGTCAACAGCAACAGCTGGCACTTCAGATACGGCGCTGGACAAGGCTACGGCCCTCCTCAGCCCCTGAAACCTGGAGAGATCCCCCCTGAAGCCTTCATCATCCCCGGATCTCCAGCCATCATTTCTATCCGCCACGACGGAGGCCCTGTGGACGACAAGGGTGACTTCATAAGCTTTGGCAAGAAGGAGGAGGCCAAGAAGAAGAAAAAGAAGAAGAAGGACAAGAAGGACAAGAAGGATAAAGGAAAGGATGACGGGGGTGATGAATAGAGGAGATGGGGCAACTTGAAAGCAGAGCTACCGACAAACTACCATCCCAATTTCAGAGCCAGAAAAATAAGCCAAATGCATATTATAGAACCACGGGAGCCTGCTTGCACCACATTTGCATAGACATTGTACAGTGGCCAAATCCTCATTAGACCAGGCTTGGCTCCCCGCATCATGCGAACTAACTTGCTATAACTTTGGCCAATAAAAGTCTAACGTTTGTGGTAAACAAATGATCTTTATCTAAAGACTGGACCAAATTTAAACAGAAAGGAATTTATTGGCTTAGATTAGCCTTTCTGTTATTTTGCTGCCCAACATCCCCGACCCCTCCCCCCCAAGTTTGTATAATAAAAATGAAAGCACCTGAAAAGGTGTACTATTTGTATCTGACCATTGTCAGCTGAGGCCTGCCTGTGTTGACATCTCGGGCCCCCTTCCTTTTTGGCTCGCCGATAGGAAGTGAAAGCCAAACTAATGGAGAAAAAAAAGAAACAGAGGCTTTTGTTTTCAGTATTATGGAGGCCTTGTAGAAATTCTGAAAATGTGGTCTTTTGTAAAAAAAAGGAAAAAAACGAAAAAGTAACAACATACAGTATGCGTACCATAAGCTTAGCACCTTTGTGAGAATGAGGTGGCTGAGAGAAGCTGGACCACACTCGAATATAGAGCTCTGTTTCAGTGTAACATAGCACATTGCAGAGGCTGAGGACCTGGACTGGGTTGCACCAACTATGCGAAAGTTTGTTCCCAGGTTAGTTTATGAAGTAGCGGCTTCATAACTGCTAGTTCATTTGCAATTAGCAAGTTAGTAAATTGGCATGGGTATTAAAGGGGTGAGGGCTGAGGCTGTATCTATTTGGAACATTAAGATTTAAGATGAGTAGCCAATCGGTAATAGCAATATCATGCTGATGTGTGCAAACCACATAGATTTGTAACTAACTAGATTGGCATAAAAAATTACAGTTGGTATCCATATTTGACTCTTAAAGGACAATATTAGTTTTTGCATGTTTTAGTCCACTCTCAACTAATTATTTTACACGTAACATCACTGCTAGCCAATTTCCAAATCATGTCTTTGGAATTTTTGTTGTATTTTGCTACTTTGCGGGCAGCTATTGGTTCTTTTACTGAATTACAGCACAAAATTCTAATAAAATCAGCTGAGACTCAAAATTATTTCACAATAAAACTCATCAAAGTGAACACAGCATCTGGATTTGTTGTTGTTTAAGGTACATTTTCATCATATGGTAATGTAGCTCCTGCATTATCAAAGTAACCTCAGACAACTATAACATAGACATGACAGATGAGCTGCAGGATTTTTAAAAAGTCTCAGCATGTTAATTTTTATATTTGATGGAACCAAATGGGAACCAGATTCTGCCTAAAGAAAAGGAAATACATAGAAAAAAGTAATAACTCAAGTGGGAAATAGTTGGCAGTATCATGTAATGTGTAGAAAATGGACAAAAACATTCAAAAATACCTACTATGGCCCTTCAAGTTGCAAATAATGGCATGGAACTGCTGAAGAAAAAAAATATGCTGTGTGCAGGAGAAAAAAAAAGAAGAAAAAAATCTTGCTTTACTGTTAGTGAGTGCAGTTGTGTGGCTTTGTATCATTTGCACCTGCTTTATTGCTTGCTTAATTATTTACTTGTTACTTAAGGTTACGTTCTGACAGGTTTTTGTGGTGGTACCGCTTGTAATTTAGCAGTGAATCGGGATTAGTGGCTACCTCGAGTATAACTAGGGAACCTACGTGCAGCTGATGCAACCGGCCCCTCACCTTGCCTCTTCTCTTGGAATACGGCACAGGTCAACGGGGTCTTAATCCCACTGTGTATCAGCACACCCAGTCTGACACACACATTACTGTACACAAACACTGACTCACACGTACAAACAAGCAAAACACACACCCTCTATTCCGCTACATATTAACACGATAAATATACGAAAAGAATACACAGCCCTTTTCTGGAAAACTGAAGGCCGACGCCATCCTTAATATGGGAGTGTATTATATGGCTGGGACGCAGGAAACGTTGCTCGTCGCTTCATTTCTGTTCAAGCCTGATCCCTCTACTTCTGTCTTTGAATGTTAAGTAGTTGTTCTTCAAGCCCTGCACCACTGCCTCGACTGCTTCAGTGCTTGTAGGATTTGCTTGCCCGCTGCCTGTTTCCTCCCTCTACTCCTGCTTCCTCGAATCAAACATGGTCGGACGACATCTTTAGAGTCACTCTCCTTCAATGAACTGTGCAGTCGTAACACAGTGACATTTGTGTATTTTTGCATATTTTACACACGCACAAAACAAAACATGCACACACACACCACACTCACATATACATCTTTTGTTTGACTCAACTGAGCTTAAGCGCTTCAGCCAGAGTGTCTCCTCTGATTGCTCGTTGTTGACAGCTCTGTCATCCCTCGCATGGGTTGTACGTATTGCGTTGTGAGGACGCCTGACAGGTTCGCAGAAACTGAGATTATGGTGCACCGTATATAATGAGACAAGATGGAGTGGCAAAAACGAAAGAGTCAGAATATAGCAGTCATTGTAGTGTATTGTACAGATTCAGCGTAGAAGAAAAACAAAACTATTGGGAAATCATTCCTCTTTTGCAGAGGTGTTGCAGTCAGAACTGATCAACTTAGGTTGACTTTAAAAAGTAAGTGTATTGCAGTTCGGCAATGTTGGAAAGAAGTTGGTGGTTGAATTCAATGAGGGGAGAAGTGGGGATGAATCACAATGTTGAAACCGTTTATGGTGCACCAGTGAGAGGTAACAACAAGAACTTCAAATTATGCTTTTATTTGCTTTATTGCTGCGCATAAACATGAGAAAAGCTGCTGGGAGGTGATGTGAAAGAGGCGTCCAAGTTGAGCAGTGTAATTAATGTTTGGCCCCTGACATTGTGAAAACCCAGGTTGAGCATGGTAGAGAAAGCAAACAGTAGATATTGGAACAGCATCAACATGATTAAAAAGTGTCATAAAACCTCACCTCAGTGTTCCTTTTCTTAGACCATCGTGTTACCAATCACTGTAGGGGTATATAGGTGCTACTATCCGGCTCAAACCCTCCCATGCACACGATTCCTTCCCCCCCGCCCCGTTCTTCAGGTGTACTTCTGTGCTGTCAGATCACCAAGTGGCTGTTTGCATGTTATAAGCAAAGGAAACAGATAATATATAGATACTATATATACATAGATATGTTTTTTCCACTGGGAAATGCGTATTGGAATGCATATACCTCTGATACACATTCTCAAAAGACAATACACATACATCGAAAGACCCACACTCATCCACACATGAAACATACATATAGTACATACAGATACGCCATTGCGAACAGTAATTTGTGGAAAAAAACCTTAAAAGAATCACATTTTTTATCCTGTTGAAAATGAATTTAATCTTCTAGATATACATAATGCTATTGTGTTATGCTATGAAATGCCTTTTTTTCTGTTTTTACCCATATGATTTTCATAGATAAGAAAATCAATCCTTAAACCTGTGTTAAGCTTCGAAATGATGATCAAACACTCTTGTGAAATCCAATCATTTAGTCACCCTCCATATCTATTCCTCGCCCGGTAGAGAAAAAGGCAGAAAAAGAAGAAAAAAAATCATAAAAAATACATAAAATGGTCTAAAAAAAAAAAATAAAGTTGATGTATTCTCTGCTTGTGTATAGTGAATGTTCCTCAGTCGCTGGGTGTGGCAGTGAGTGGCACATTCCAGTCGACTGTGACAGTGCAGATCTGTTAATAACTTTTTTGTACACCTGCTCATCATTGTAAAAGGTGATAATAGTGATTCTTATGATTTATTCAATCTGGTAATGTGTTTTGTTAATAAGTCACAAATAAAGTTTTTTTCTTAAATATCTTAAACTGTGTTCGGACTTCAGTTCAACCAAACAGCTTGTTTTCGTCTTCAGTAAACTTTCCACTTCACTGGGGAAGTTTACTCAGTTGGCCGTGGTTTGGAAAAGTAATATAGCATGATTTATTCAGCAGCTTACATGGCCGTGAGTGGCGGTGAGTGGAATGGTTAAACTGCTACGCCATTTATTTGCAAGATGGCAGTTTAGGATACAAACAGGGCAGTATTGTCCGTTTGGGTCCACAAAAATGGTGGTAGTGCTGCTGAATGAGTAAACATGGAGTAAGATGATGTATGATCATGAGTGGTGAGTACGAGGCTGGATATCAGCCTGTTATGGCATTATTAAACTGTATGTTACTTTTAAAGGTTTAATATGCAAAATTTTGAACGTAAGCATCACATTAATTTTTCTTTTTGGGCTTTTTATTCCTTTATTAGAGAGGAGAGTGATAGAGTCAGAAAAATGAAGGAGAGAGTGGGGAAGGACATGCGACAAATGGCAGAGGTCAGACTGGAACCCAGCACGTCCGCTACGCCATTGCACATGGGTCGCACGACATAACCGCTAGGCTATCAGTGCGTCCAGCATCACATTAATATTTAAGCCAAAAACCATCTGCCATGTAAATATACAGTGGGGTAATGGTGTCCTTAGCAGAGCATGACGTCATACTCCAAATGTGTAATTTGAGCTTCTTTGTTAAATGTTTTGGCAGCTGGTCCGGCAATGAATGCATGTTAGTGCAGATGGTACATGTGGGTCCCTCCCTTTGAAACTATTCGTCCTTCCTGCACTTATAGACTAACAGACTGAAAGTAAACTTGCTAAAGCCACTGAAAGCATTTCACAGTGCCATAGGTTAACCGTTGTGACTGGATTACTTTTTTGTCATCTCTGGAAGACACAGCCTTTCTGGTTGTAAGTAACAGGAGAGGGGGGTGTGGCAGACCTGCTCATTTCTTTAGGTCTGAGATGGTGGCTCTATGGCTACATCCAGTAGTTCTAAAAGGTTGCACACAGAACCATTTATGAAACATATGTGGATGACATCATGTAATGTCTGTTGTCATCACAATTGTTCTGATAGTATGGGTCAGTTAAATATTTTAGAAATGCTGTGGGAAGACGTGAAAATATCTAATTATTTTTAGGAAATAATAATAATAAACCTAACTTATATAGCGCCTCCCAAAAACTTTAGTTACAAAGTGCTTTACAATAAAAACATATAATAAAACATAAGAACCAGAACTTGATGAGATGAGATATAAAAAGATTACAGAAGTAATTACAACAATTACCATCAGTTAGACAAAACAAATGGTAAAAATTAGTCTTAAGAAGCGATTTTAAAAGGATATTTAGTTTGTCTGCCTGAAATATGCAGACAATACGATCTTAAAATCTATTCTAAAACTCTCAGATAGCCAGTGAAGGGCAGCAAAGATTGGTGTAATGTGGTCACTTCTGTTAGTACATGTTAAAGTTTGCATCAGTGGAGATGTTTCACCTGCTGGTAGCAGAATAAAGTGCATTGCAGTGGTGGAATCTGACAGAGATAATAGTATGAATGACCTTTTGTAAGGCTTCAGAATAAAAAAATGACCTGATCTTGGTTGGCTGTCTCAGTTGAACAAATCAGGGCGCTACCACTTTAGTCAACTGAGCATCACAAGACAGCTCTGAGTTAAAAAAAAACACAACACCTAGGCTGCAGGAGTCCTTATTGACCCTGTTAGATAAGGCACCCAGATTTTTGGAGAGATTATTAATGGTGCTAGTGCTGGGAAACGGCATCAACAACAGGAATTTTTCCCGATCAGACAATTACATTTTCCTGGAAACTGAAACACTGTGGCCAACCATTTCGACATAGTCAAGTTTTTTGGCAGAAGCAAATACTGTTGCAACACTATTCATGAGTATTTTGTTCAGCTGCCAAAAAAACAAGAAAAAAACAAGATTGAAATAAACTAAAACTTCATGGAAACAGTAACTGAAGAAATGGATCATTCATTAGAAACTGAGAACTTACAGCAATGCAAATTCAGGTCATTAAGAAGACCTTTTGTGCTTTGTGAATTCCCTATTGAGCACGAGGTCATGGGTCAGCGGCACATCTGCACATTTAGAGATGCCAGGAATTCAAGAGCGCCACAGAGAGTTGGATACTGTGTGTGAATGTGGGAACTTAATCTCTTCCTTCTGTTCGAACAAAGTGTTTTTGTTTTTTAAGTTGTCTAGGAAGGAGTCTGCTGATGTCTGTAGCATGAGCTCCATCTGTCTGTAGACTGGTGAAAACATTGAAGCACACCTCTCTTCCACCTCCAAAGGCTCATCTCTCCAGCAGTGCTGACACCTATTGATGAAAGCCAAGACTGGCAGCTGACCCATATTGTTCTCATTCTATAACACTGGGAAAAAAACTATTATTTTTGTGTAGAGAAAAAAAAGAATACTGCGTAGAAGAAAACATTCTGGTTATAGACGTCACATACAGTAATAATCAGATCTTTCTTTCTTATTGTGCAAGTTTCATTGAAAGAGTCTATCAAAATATCAATTTATTGTTCACCCATGAAAATAACTTTCTAAAATTATTTCTAAAACATTTAATCCTAAAGATGCTGCCACAGAAACAAAGAGATCATTTGCCTTAGTTCTCAATACTGACACAATTTAAGGATGACATCAACAAATGGGGCAGTGAATGAGCATCTTTGATGTTAATCTGCCCCCTAGTGGGCGTTTTGTTAAACGCAGCTTTGAATAAATATAAAATCCTGCTCATTCATTCAGCTATTGTATTCCATGGTATTGTTGTATAAAATGAAATAAAAATAAACTGTAGCAGTGCATCCTTTGGGTTCTGTGGGTTGCAGGGTGGGGCCTCTATGGATTGGGTCTGTTCTGGTGCTTCCCATGGATGCTCAGCTAGGTTGGAATCTTGGCAGTGTCGAGGCCAGGTCGCCTTGGGCTCTTTGTTGTGTTCCAGAGCAGTTTTTGTGAGTTACTATTCCACCTTCCTACAACTAAGAATTGTCCTGCTGGGGGCTGGCAGCTGGCCTCTGGGAG
This sequence comes from Chromis chromis, assembly GCA_900302755.1. NCBI lineage: Eukaryota > Metazoa > Chordata > Actinopteri > Pomacentridae > Chromis > Chromis chromis. The sequence continues at coordinate 31,079 of OMNN01023992.1, forward strand.
TGCTGTTGCCATGATGAGGTGTGCTGGGTCTGTAACAATGTTAAGGTTGGTAAGTAACATCCACATGAATACCAGGATCCAAGGTTTCCCAGCAGAACATTGCGTTGTAATGAAATGTTCGCTTTCGCTTGTCAGATGTTTTAATGTTGTGACTGATCAGTGTACCGTATGTTCCCTACTGACTATTATGGTGGTATTTGCCACAAGATTTGATATGATTTAAAGACACTTAGTTTTGCCTTGCAAGCATGCTTTTTAGAGTGTTATCTTACAATTCCAAAAAGAAGAAAAACATCAAGTTTCAACATAATAAAATAAGACAAGAGAAGACAAGTCATGACAAGATAGGATAAGTGAGATAAGATAAAACTTTATTAATCCAGAAGGGATAAAAAGTAGAAAAGCAATAAGACATAAGTGCGATATAATGCTGAATTAAAATAAGTAAGCTAAATAAGGCCACAATAGACCAGTACAAAGTAATGCTGTAAGTTATCCTGAGGTAGTGAGTAATATCACACATGATATTGCACCTAAAATGAGATTTAAAATGAGACCTAAAATGAGATTTAAAAAAATATATATATTATATCAACAATGTTGTACATTAAAGTGAAATATCGCACATGTAATCAAAATATTGAAAATGAAATGTTACACATGAAAAAGAACATGAAAATATTGCGCCTGAGAACTATAATATATCTGATGATCAGCTTATATGAAAACAGGTGTAAAATAGCTTTTGTGGCTCCAGAGGGAACCACAAGGCATCTTGCAGCTTGTGGCTACATTAGCATAAAACACTAGAATATCTGACTGACCAAACTCTCTGTGGTAAAGTTGCATTGTGGGTAATGTAGGCCTCAGGGTTTGACAAGAAGAATGCATGGAAAACATATGCTTTATAATTATTTCTACATGTTTTTGTTTTTAAGACAAAACAATAGACAATAGAACAAAAGAGTAACAGCATTAGCAAAATGTACAGCCTTTAATCCATGATGTCCATGGTTACTGATGTGCAGGTACACCGATCACCCACAACATTATGAGCACTGACAGGTGAAGTGAATAACATTGATCATATTGGTACTATGTGGTGTTCTGCTGGAAAACCTTGGATTTTAACATCCGTATTGATGAGACTTAGACACCCAAATAAACATTGTCCCAGAACAAGCACACTCCTTCATGCAAATGGCAATCCCAAATGTCACTGGCCTACCCCCACAGGAAAATGCACCCCAGCACATGGCAAAAACATCAAACAATCAGGAACATCTGGAGGAAAATGACAATGGCCCAAGATGTTGATTTGACCTCCAAACTTCCTAGACCCCATTCTGATCAAGCATCAACAAGATGGAACAAGTTTGATTGACAGAGGCCCCACTGCACAACCCAGAGTACCCAAAGGATCCACTGCCAACGTCCTAGTGCCAGACCCCATAGGACACCCTGAGAGGTCCTCTTGTCCATGCCCAATGGTTCAGAGCATTTTTGACCACATAAGGGGGACCAACACAATATTAGGCAGGTGGTCATAAAGTTATGCCTGAACGATGTAACAGCTTCCACATGACTGCCCAGTGTTCCATAACTAACCTGTAATCTGATGCTCCCACCTCCACCTGGACTAGCTACTCATTATCAGCCTCTTGTCACCACTGAAACTGCAGCTGCATATCACCAGTCTTCATGGATAAAGCCTCTAAAAGTTTAAATTAAGCTAAAGAAACTGAATACTAATATTTAAACCCTCCTCTGAAGAAGAAGCAACTATTATGATGTGTAAATGCAAAGCACACAAAACTTACAGTGACAGTAAAACTGTTTTCACTGTAGGCATTTTTACTGATACAATATTGCGTAATCACCTTGAGGCTACAGGATGATATTCTATTCACAAAGTCAGCCTTGTGCTCCCCAGGGCTGCACTGATGGAATTTGAGTGCAATCTACTGAACGCGGCGCACTCTATCAGCCCGCAGACTTATTTCAAAGCAGTAACAGTAAATTCCATCGGATCTTGATAACTACTGTACTGTCAAATTCGGTAAACCACCTGCCGTTTGCAGAGAGACAGATTGTCATTTTAAACAGACTGTAATAAGGGTTCCTCAGTTCATTCAATCGGTCCCTTTAATCTGAGACAGACAGCTACTCTAATTAAATTGAAGCAGACTCTATAGAGGTTGATTCATGGTGGATTTCTATGAAGAAGCGGTGATGTATATTCATATTAACTCTCACATAGTGGCCTGCTCTGGGGTTGGTGTGGGATGTCACAAAAATTTAGTGAAAAAAAATGAAATTATTTAAATAACAGACTTTCAACTGAGATTGTGTTAATTTATCCTGATTGTGTGAAGCGAGGACTCATAGTGACAGAGCTCACAGTGTATAGGACAGTTTGGCAGGGCAGTACTTTCACTGCCGATCACTCTAATCAGGACTGACAAGCCCCTTCTTACTGTATATAGGCCTCCAGTCACTAAATGGATTAATAAATTTTACAAGCACTGCAGGATAGCTATTTTTGATGAAACTGC
>OMNN01023993.1:0-22008 GCA_900302755.1 Chromis chromis
CACATATTATCACTTATGTGTCCCTTTCCATCGCTGAGCAGCGGAGCAGCGGAGCTTCTGTGTCTCTCTGCACAGCCGACAGCCGCAGACGATAGCCCCGCCCCCAGCTGCGAAGCACTCGGTTCTTTGCTCTGACCCAGCAAGGAGTTGGTTCTTTCTAAGAACCACTTTTAAGAACCAGGAGTCGGTTCTTCGGCGGTGGAAACACAAAGAACCGGTTCTTAGTTAGGAACTAGCTCCGAACTAGAACTAGAACCGGCCGGTGGAAACACGATATGAGAGGTCCTCTTGTCCATGCCCAATGGTTCAGAGCATTTTTGACAACATAAGGGGGACCAACACAATATTAGGCAGGTGGTCATAATGTTATGCCTGATCGGTGTAGCTTATGTATGAACAATTTTTGCACTCATGAGTTCTGTTTTCTGTTTTGAGTCAGCCATCCTGATCTTAAAATTGAATCATGCTTTTTATTTTTATTTTTTTACAGGGGCAGACATTATGCAGCTGGACCTGAATTTAAAAATGTTTGATTTGAGGGTTTGTGACTTAAAAAGTGGCCTTTGTATGTCGGAAATTGATTAAACTCAACCCAGAGTTGTCTGTTATTTGAAACACACAGTAACTCTTGTTTGCATCTCTGCAGGATCCACTAAATCTGTCCACTCCAATGGCCCAGACTTAGGAAGGAAGCATAATGTTTTAATAACAGCAATCTGTATCAAAGATGGTTCTTTCTTGGCTGTTTTTATGTTAAGTCTATCCTCTGTCATCGCACTGTGCCACACACACCGCAACAAGAAGCAGTACAAGTTGTGGTGTAACCTACAAAATTGTTGTGATACTTTTACATTGAGCTGTCAGTTTATCAGAGACTGGAAGTGCCTGCAGCACTAACACACTTATATCCACACTTAATTTAAAAAAAAAAAAAAAAAAGGGAAGAAAACTGCTGCTACTGTGTGTGCTGCTATTGTTAGTGTATCCTTAACACAGTTTCTTTCTTCACAGCAAACACACCCTGCTGAATTTACAAGTTCTTAATTTATTTGAACTTCTTTTTTCAATGCACCAAACATGCACCATCTTAGACCAATGGTTCCATTGTGCGAGTGCTGTTTTGTAATGATCCCAGGTATGGTTTGACTCACAGAGCAGCTCTTTGTGTAATGGACACCTGGAGGAAATACTCAGGGAGGACGGAGGTTGGTGCAGAGGCAGGGCTGGTGCTCAAAGACGCCTTTTCCTTTTTCCTGTACTGTTTGATTCATGGCTGTGTTCGGACTGAATGACGGCATGTAAACATTAATTATGTGAAACCTCACTGGTCGGTGCGATTAATCAATATTACAGTTATGCTTCGGCATCGCTAGCATCCAACAATCCGGTTCGACGTAAGTGCCGTTTTGGTTGCCAGACCTCTGACCTGAAAACGATGTCCAGTGACCTGCGCGGTGCTAAAAATGTTCCCCTGCAATTACATGTTCAACCACAATTTCCTGGAATTCCCAAGAGATCATAAATCACTGCTGGGTCAGTCAACTAAAACACTTGTGTTAATACAACATCAAGCGCAAATGGCCCTGCAAATCAACATCTGTGGGCCATATTGGGAAGACTTCCCTGTTAGCTCTGAGTGCTGGGTGCCACATGTGAAAGGTGGTGGTGATTCACAACTGAGTAAACAAGAAGGTACAGGTGAGATGAAAAAACCAACACAAAATTTTATCTCCTGCCACGGTGGAAGCAGGCACTGGGGTGTTGTTAAGAATATGTTGCTTTTTGCTGCCCTTTTCCTCATGTGCTGCAGGAGCTGATGCAGTGACCTTTTGTTCACACTCTGACTTATATAACCTCACAGCTATCGCCACTGCAACAGTTCGCTCAAGTCGGGTCATGTGGAGTGATTTATTCTGTATGTAGAATATGTCTAGTGTTGATATTTGTCCTGCAAGGATACACCAAGGTCTACACAGCAGGGATTGTGGAGTGACAATAATGATAGACACTGAGCATACAGGTGAAAGCAAGAGAGGAAGTAGAGGTTATGAAATGATAAAGTAATGACTTAGCTTTCAGGTGAATTCTTTCTATAAAATAGTTGTGAGAGCCCTTAGACATGAGGTTTCCTGCAACAAGGCCAAGGATATGTTGAATATATACAGCAGTGAGAAGATTTAATGCAACATTCTAGAAATGCTGTCCATATTGGATGAGGCTACACCTCATGATTTACTCTGTGATAGTGCAGGTAGGAGTGTGTCCTTCTTGCAGCAACTAGAATGAACACACTGTATGCCTCTGCTAATCAGCGATGTTGCAGTTTTCATTCATGTCTGTCCAGATTCATACAATATACAACAATCAGGCATAACATTATGTCCACCTGCCTAACATTGTGTTGGTCCCCCTTATGTGGTCAAAAATGCTCTGAACCATTGGGTATGAAAAAGAAGACTTCTCAGGGTGTCCTATGAGGTCTGGCACCAGGACGTTGGCAGTGGATCCTTTGGGTACTCTGGCTTGTGCAGTGGGGCCTCTGTCAATCAAACTTGTTCCACTGCATCCTGTTGATGCTTGATCAGAATGGGGTCTAGGGAATTTGGAGGTCAAATCAACATGTTGGGCCATTGTCATGTTCCTCAAGATGTTCCTGATGGTTTGATGTTTTTGCCATGTGGTGGGGTGTATTTTCCTGCAGGGGGAGGCCAGTGGAGGGAGTGTGCTTGTTCTGGGACAATGTTTATTTGGGTGTCTAAGTCTCATCAACACGGATGCCAAAATCCATTGTTTTCCAGCAGAATACCACATAGTACCAATATGATCAATGTTATTCACTTCACCTGTCAGTGGTCATAATGTTGGTGTATGTAGTGAAGAATTTGAAGGATCTAAATAGGTGGGCAACCAAGATTTGTGTCACCAAATTAGTGATCAAATTTGACCAAATGTGAAATATACAATCTCCCATTCTGTTCCTGAGTTATGGTGTTGAATAATGGCAAAATGAAGTTGATCTTTGATCTTTTGGAAATAAAATGTAATCACTTCCTCATTTTATCCTATTTTGTCATAATTTGAATATGAATTCTTGAGTTCTGGCCAACCATCTCTTTTGTGAAGCCACGGCGACCTTGACCTTTGATCTTTGGCCACAGAAATTGGATATTTTCTTCCTTGATCCCAAGTGAACATTCACACCAAATTTAAAGAAATTCCCTCAAGGTGTTCAAGAGATATTGCCAACACATAAATGTAAAAAAAAAAACATAAATATTGAAAGGGGAAGTCAAAGGTCAAGTCCTGTCACAAACCTGAAATCAATTTTCACCCCTTTGATTACCATAATCAGAATCTATCCCTATATTACACACATGTTTAAGTTGCCTAACACCACTGTGCCTTAACATTTTAAGCAAAATCTTTCTGGGGTTCCAGACGGAGGAGATTTACCGCCTCTAGTAATGTCACTTCAGTCAATATATTCATTGGGTTAGAAGACTGCAAGTATGAAAATGAAGGAAAAAAAAGAAATCTCAAGTGTGGAATTGCCAGGATATGAGCTTGCCAGACATCTGAGGACTGCTACTCAATACCACATCCTTGAATCTCCTGATTAACAAGAAAGAAGAACCCTTGGAATAAAACTGACAGTGTCTTGTTCTACTGCATCAGTTTTCATCTGTTCTTTCCTAAAGTTCCAGACATTGTTTTAGGTGTGCAGTGGTAAACTTGTGGCACACTCTTTTAACCATAGATCATTTGGTGTAACCACCATCTTCCCCTAACTTTAACCATATACACAAATTTCAAATCATTGGTACTGGATGCCAAAAATGGAAACTGTCAATAATTATGCTGCAGGATTTTGCAGAATTTCCAAGTTTGATCTTCCTCTCTGGAGATAGGGTTGGAACATTATGTTATCTGAGGATAGCAATAGACTCGAATTGGCCGCCTGTAACCAACTCACATTCTTCGTTTCATAAACACCAGCACTTCTTGGGAGTGGTGCGTGTCTATACTGTTTGCTTTTATGGAAAGAAAACATCGCAGTGAGTAAAACAAGATCCAAACCCATTTCTGTTCACAATCCAACTGAAACTGTTCAAGTTGTGTAGAAAAAATTACAGTGTAAATCTGTAGGGTAAACACGAGCATTCAGCAGCGCCTGCCTCCTCGGTATTTGGCACATAGGAGCACATGGGCTCTTCAGGAGGGGGTAGAGAAATGAAGAGAAGAAGTGGAAGGAAAAGGAGAATTATACCAAAATATGTTACTTTTAGTCATTAGTCAACAAGGAAAATAGGTTTCTGGAGTATTGTTTCGTAGGTTTGCACTATGACAACCTGCCACCCTCTAACCTAACCACAGTAAGAAAGTCCAATAACTCAGCAAAACAAGCCCTAGAGATAGTGATTTGAGATGCTTTGTTTAGGTCAACTGAGGAAGAATGAGTTTGTTTTAATATGAAGCCAAAAATAGATCACTGCCGGTGTGCAGACCTGATCCAAAAGCGTTATAGATTTTCACCATGCAATCATCTCCTCTCATCTATACTTTTGGAATCATACTTAAAGGCAATTACAATAACTTTTTCTGGTCAAATGTCAAATTCCACAGAGTGTGTTTATGCATGAGAAATGTGAGCTTGGGATTTGTTTGTGTTGTGCAAAGGCATCTTAACATTCTGCCAGATGTAAGAGAGCTCAGGGCAGAGAGGTAAATATTACTAGAAGGCGGTTGCGGTTTGGGGATTGTTGCTTCTTAGAAGGACCAGAGCAAAACAATCGCTATTATTTTCAGCTGTTATGGTGAAAGGTGAAGTGAAATTATCCTCTTCAGAATGTTTGGATGTAAATATGGAGAGAGATGGCAAACGTGGGTCATATTTGCAGACTTCTACATAAGCTTTTATCATATTTGATGTTCTTTATGCATCATACTTTCTGATAACAAGTATGACTTACCAGCAGTGTGTAATAAATTGGACTAAGCATGACTTATAGATGCACCTTGCTACAGCGGACATCCCTTTACATTAATCAAATATATTAGTTTCCAGTCAGTGCACTCCTCACTTACCAAACACACTTATCTGGACTCTCCTAACCAACATCATCAAGAACTTGACACTTCACCATCTGCCTTTTATCATAAAGCATCGTCTCCCCGGATAACCGCTTTCACCGCTCATAGTTTTCTCGATAAACAATCCCAAAGGTTAACACGGGGGTAAAAAAAAAACACAGGAACGCATTAAAAAGGGCCCAGTTTGGTAATCTACTTTAACAGATGTCCTCGGCTTTGTACCAAGATAGAATAGCATTTGGGAAATAAATGCAGCTTATCACTTAAAAGGCTCCCGGTGGGCAGGATGCTCCATTTGTTATGAACATAAAAAAGCAGAACCGATTTTCATTGCAGAGAAGCAACCATCCATCATGCCACGCTATGACAGCGTAGACAGTGGCCACTGTATATGCTGATGTGATAGATTTCCCCTTTTTTTCATCACAGTGGGATTTGCCAAGGGTTTGGGTGGTGAGTGTATTAGAGAGAGCATCAACCGCATTCAAAGACGGCTTGTATTTGTATGTATCTGCTGCAAAGTTTACCTAATAGCAGTGCAAAACCCCTAAATAGCTTCTTTTCCTTGCCTGAATTCTAATTAATCTATTATCTACCAGTAGTGATAAAAGCAGGACTATCTTTTCTATCATTAAAGCCTTCACAGTATTCATGTTTGACATATTTTTAACCAGAATTAACTGGAATCCTTCCCTAACCTCAATCAAAGTGCTTGTAAACCTTCTAAACTTCATCACAGTGGAAGCAACTGACAAGAACCACATTGTCTAACACATTTTACACCTAAAATACACCAATCAGCCACAAAAGTATGACCACTGACAGGTGAAGTGAATAACATTGATCATATTGGTACTATGTGGTGTTCTGCTGGAAAACCTTGGATTTTGGCATCCATGTTGATGAGACACTCAAATAGTGCCAGACCCCATAGGACACCCTGAGAGGTCCTCTTGTTCATATCCAATGGTTAAGAGCATTTTTGACCACATAAGGGGGACCAACACAATATTAGGCAGGTGTTTATAATGTTATGTCTGATCGGTGTACATCCTTCAGAATTCTAAGCAATTCTATTTACTGGACTGGAACTTGGCAGGAATGTGATTCTGTATCCTCATAATAAATTGAGGCTATTTTGCCTCTCAGCTCCTGGATGCATTTAGCGAACGAGAGCACCAATATTAAGATTTTTGAATCTTTGGCTTTCCCTTACAAAAACACACACACGTTATTATAGCCATAATTTGAAGCATGGTGAGGGGCAAGTTTAAACTACAGAGTATGGTTGACATAAAGTAGAATTGCTGTGGATATTAATATTTTCATAGTAAGTATTACCAACTGTTTCCCTAAATTAAACATTTATATTTGCGGCCTTTCAGCGGAGGACGGTTGCCCTGAGGTGAGTGATTCACCACTAATCCAAGTTTCCAAAGGGGCCCCTGATGTATCATCACCTTTATTTTTAGAAAGGTATATTCAACACACAAAGCAAACTAGGCTGTTGAAACCAACCAGGCAGAACTGATGAGAATATATAGACATTTACAGAACTTGTGGATGTAACAACAACAAAAGCAAAACAGTCTACTGGCTTCTTACTTGCAGATATAAAAAAATGCAACACATATCTAAAAATAAACAGAGAATGACTCATCGTTGAAAACAATCCTACAGTTTAAAGACATGGTTTTGAAGGATCTTATTTCTCTTTCACCCACACCTGGGTGGTTACAAACTGGCACAAATCACATTTCTCTTGTCATTCACCACAAACTTCACCATCCAACACAAGCACAGCTAAACCTTTTAGTATGTTTGGTTTTCCATGAATTTGAGACCACAGTCCCATGTGGACCGTGTTCATTATGAATAGATTTGTGCACATTTAAAATTAAATCAGAAGCCCCGTGTCTCTCCTATGTTTGATACTTTGCAGAAGGCTATTTCTCACGTCAGTGTGCAGAACAGAATGCTATTGTTCTTGAATGCATATTGTGCAAAAATCCTCTAAACACAAGCTGTGGTGCATCCGACCCATTGTGACACTTGTTGCATTATTTATCTTTCATGAATAATGAACTGAGCATCATAACGATCCTGAATAACCCTGTGAGATAACAGATGAAGATATGTACAGTTCATTTACGGTGAACAGGAGGATTGTTCGTTTCTCTTTGTGTCACTGTTTTCAAAACAAAATACTGGGGCAAAATAAAGACTTGAATCCTCTAACTGAAAGCTAAAAAAGAGGTTTAAATATTTACATCTTGTATACAATTCTTGCTCAAGTGAATAATATTGCATTTAATCTTTTTCTGACAGCTGCTGCATAATTATTCAGGCATGCAGGCATGATATGTGCCCAGTAATTGCTTTTGAAGGAGACAATTTACGCCTCCACGAAAGACCAGTTTTCAACCAAGTTACATTAATACTGTTGGGTTGTTTTCGTTTGGGAGTCTCCAGATATTTTAGGTTGTGGAATGTTGAGCAGCTTCAGCCGTGATAATTAGCCACTGCATTTCACTCATTTGTTATGTTCATTTAGTCAAGCGAGGAAGTGTGAGAGTGAGAACAGACCAAGAAAGTGGTTTTGGGAATTCTAATTCAGTTTTATTTCTCATTGAACCAATACTACAGTGTCTCAAAATAACCACCTTTAAAGAGAGAAAAGTGACATTCACTTTCTTGGAGAGACTTAGATGATAAGAATACTTCCACTACTACACTCATGTCTGTACAATTAATATAAAATTACAACCAGCAGCCACTTAGCTGTTCCTTACTATATGATAACTCTACATTATGTTGTTTTTACACTTTCGCTTGCATGCAGGTTAAAGTAAAGAGATACACTGTGGTAACTGTTGAGCTTTAGAGGTGCTAGTAGGCAGATTTTGTTACCTTCAGACTAGTCTGACTCACTTGATATAGACTATGGGTATAAGCTTGCCATTGACTATGCATTTCACGCAACCTTATCCTTCCCTCCTGTTATCAAAGTGTTTTCCCCTATCAGTGTATGTAATGTATGTCCCCTATCAAAACAGGAAACAATAACCTCAAGGCTAGCAACTTAACGCACACAAAATTAACGCAAAGTTTCATGTTTTGCCAAGGATTTGAATCATGCAGTAAGGCCCTGCTAGTTGTTTTTTCGTCTGTGATTTAGCCATTTTATTGACAGCGCTTGCCTCTCTTCATGCAAATGTTCCACCAAAACCATTGTGGTTTGGCTGCACCCAAAGGTGCAAAATTCAGGTCATGTTTGTAAATGAGAACTGGTTCTCAAACATTTTTACCTGGTAAAATAAAGGTAAAATAAATAAAATTCTGTGCTGCAGAATGTATTATTGAGCATATTTAAGGTAGATCATTAATAAAAATAGAAAAAGGAAGAGGTCCAAGTATGGAACCTTTTCAATAGTCAGACTGAAAAAAGTAAGAGAACGTCTACTATAGAGATGAACAGTAAATCAGAGGACAACACTTTGAATTAAACCAATAGAATAAATCTCATTGAATAAACCAATCAAACGCCTCAGAAAGATCTATGAAAACTGCACCTGTAAGTTAGTGTTTATCAAAGGATTAGAACACATCATTCATTAATATTAGAGGAGCTGAGATGGAGATAGAATATTGATATACTGTGATAACTGGTTAGATACGCTTCTCAACAAGTTTGGCAATAGTACCAATAATAGAAAGAGGTTGATAATTATTCATGTCTGATTTGTCTCCATCTTAGAAAAGAGGAGTGATTCTGGCACATTTCCAAAATGGGTGGAATTGAACAAGTAGACAGAGACAAATTGAATTAATTAACTACATGATACATTAATGCATTAGCAGCTTGACAAAAATGGCACATCTGGACCTGTACATGAACTTACATATTGCATTAAAAACATCAGTAAGCAAGATTTCTCTAAAGGAAAATGAGCCTTTGGAAGTTTTAAGTTCAAGGAACCACCCAGTGAGAATGTTTTGGTTCTGAAAATATGCTGAGAAAATAGTGCCTTAAGAATTAAAGTGCTGGGAACCACAGATAAAAGAGCAGTACTGTTCAAAAGCATGGGAGATAAGTGAAGGATTGGAAACAATTTGAATATTAATTTGTATCTGTTTTATGGAGCTTTTGTTAGTTATTGTTGAGAATACAGTCCAACTGATTCCAAAACTGTCCAGGGGCTATGAAAATTCCGAGAGAAGCTGTCCTTGCAATAGTTGTCTTTTCAGAATAGACTTGTCAGAATTGAACAATCTCACAAGCATCCTAGCAGATTGAAAAAAAACTTGAATAGTGATTTACACATTCCCCTTTGTTTGGCTGATGCTGCCTGCTGTGAATCATGTCTGCCCACTCACTAAGTTTCTCTCTCTGTTGAAATAAAGCGCTGGCTTTCACACTTGTCATTCCTTTGCTAATTCAAGATCAGCCTCACACCCCTAATTACTCACTCATTCATCCTCTTCACGCCATCCTTTCTCCCATTCTGTTGCGTGGCAAAAGCGGCCGGGAATGCTGGGAGAGCGTCCTCATTAGAGAGGAGACATCAGTTTGGGAATACTTCTTCAAACACAAGTTCGGTAGCTGCTTTACTAGGAGAGATACAATCGACCTTGGAGTGTCCCTGTGGGGGAAACACTAAAGCTGAGTTATGCGGCTGAGTGTGGGAAGAAAAGTGTAATAACTTTCACCTGAATGCCTCCACTCTACCAAACACCATGGGTTTGTCATTCACAGGCATCAGACCCCCCTGTATTCAGAGAGGGAGGCCTGCAGGGATCTAGCACTAATGAGGCAGCAGGCATTTCTTTGGCTCGTTACAAACCGATGTGTGTGGAGCCTTTCTCTTGACTAGAAGCTACACCCGGTACCAGCTACTATTTCTCCGAGTGAAAGGGATGCACAATTAATGATGCAATTATGCTAATGGTGTTTCCAAGCTACTCGTTCGCCTCCCCTCCTACTAAGTATCAATCCTGCTGAAGAATGGCACAGTGAAAGCATCGCTGCTCAGACACGGAGCGTATTCGAGTATGAGGTTTCCTGAGAAATGGTCTACAGCGCAAAGTTGATGACAACAATTGGCTCGGAAATAGTACAACTCTTTCTTATTGTCACTTAGCTATTCATGCTCAATCTGGTTACCGGTGTCTTCGATATTGTCAGTGTCAGATCATTTATGTTGCTGCAGCCGTGTGAGCTATTCTATGATTGTGAGTTTCCCGTTTGTCGAGCAACGTCTAACCTTTTCCAACCGCATTTAATGTGCATTTGTCTCGCTTACAGAAAGTCTGACTCAGTGTTCTTGTCTTTTATGGAAACAGATCATATGGGTGCACCTTGCCATCCGGTGGCCATAAAGACAAGCTAAAAAAGAAAGTTCCTGTAAAGCCATATGTCATTATACATAATTTTTCTATTCAGTGACAAATGAGCAGTTAATGAGAAGAGCGCAGTAGGTGATCCCCAAGTTGCCATAACAGTGGCCATGTTGGAAAACCGAGGGAATAGCCCATGTTTTCACTGGCTCTTCTACTATCGTATAATCAAGATTGGTGTATCTCTTCTGTTTTCCATTCAAAACCGATGCTTAATTTTGCTCACTGTTTAGTTAACCTCGGGAAACGGCAGCCAATAGCAACAACAGACACCAAGACATGTCAGCTTGCACTCCCTTTTTTAAGTGAAACTGTGGAGAAGCATTAAAAAATTTATCTAAGTATACCTATTTATAATTGTACACAGGGTGTGTGGGCTGCCTTAGCTGGATCTACTATCGACCACAAAATTTCAAAGCCATATTGAACCATTCTGTTGCCTTAATTTATCTTTTCCTTTCATCTTGTGTGTACTTCTCCTCAGTTGGACAGTAGGTTATTGGGGAATGCTAAAAAATTATTTGTATGCGATCCAGTGTTTCAGTCTTCAAGGGAGCTCCACTGATTTTACACATCACACTGCATAATTGAAACAAGTTGTATAAAGGCTTTTTGTGGCTCCAGAGGGAGCGGCGTGAACTCTGATTAATTGCCTTAAATGAAAAAAGATGTGATGATGTGTAGATAGAACGAAGCGAACAAAGCGACTGAGCTGTAGGTTGCATTGTAAGTAGTGAAGGTTTTGATAAGAAAGTTGTTTCATTGATTTATTTTTTTAAATCTGCCCTTTGTGATTCTGGCATTGTTATAGTATTGCAATGCTAAATCAATGGAGGACTCTTGTAATCATTTTTGGAGGCGAAATCAAGTAAAAGAAACTCATCATATTGCAAATATTTTGTAGCTGCTAATGCAAAACAATCTTTTTTCCGTCAGCGCCTTTGCACATAGGCTGTAACACCTATTTGTGAGGTTTGCATCATAAACATCACATTTTCTTAGAAAGTGTTGCAGCATCTTTTTGTCCATGTTTCCTCTCCAAGTGTTCAGCTTCATTACCATAAGCTGCAGTCGGTCGCCATTGTTTGCCGCCTTGGCTTTGGAATCATCTGAAATGTCTGATGGCCAAAACAGTCACAGCTTGGATACAAGCAACTGGTGCCAAGCTGCTAATCACACTGACTAAACAGGCAAATAAAAATCAACACATTCATGAAACACCTCAGCTAAATGGCTCTTTTTGTCACTTATCACAAGACAGATTGGGCACAACAAGGAACAACTGATTTTTGATGTTAATGTAACACTTTCCAGAAGCATCTTTGACAGCGCACCACCCTGAGTTAGAGCAACAACACACTGAGCAGCCAGCCCTCTAATTTAGAAACGTGTAGATGGTGATGCTCCGGGGTGGTTGTGTTTTTGATTAAAGCGAGAACAGCAGTAATTGAAAATGTTACACCTGTGAGTTCCTGCATAATCATATTACTTTCCTTTGCCAAGATCTTGCTACTCCCCCTCATTTCATCGGAGACATACTGCATTTGTGGGCATAAAGACATTTGTGAGATTGTTTTGCTCCACTGTGCTTTTGGCTGACACGGATGAGTAAAGGTTAATTATATAAACAATGCACAAAGGACTCCTATGTGTCAGCTGCAGATACAATTCAGAATTAAATGGCTATGCATTTAAAACCAACAGAAAGTGGAAAACATCTCGTAGCATTTGCATTCCGTGCTAAAACTCTTAACCTTTTATTACCGAAGATTTCATTTCCTCTTTATTGCCGCGATCTGATCTGCTTCATTAACAATAAGTGTCACTTTATACAACATCTGAAAACACACTACACAAACTGAACAAAGGCTACCCACATCCAGACAATCAGCCAGTGGAAGAAATGAATACTAACTAATGGTAGACAATCCTGTCTGTGTTTGTGGGGGCTTGTAAATGTTGGAGGGGGGAGAAGTCTGCAGAGGGGTTCCCAGGAGATTTCCCTCCAATGAACAATACCGTGCCTGCCTCACTGTTTGCTCTTGTCAGTCACCTGTCAGATCACAACAGAGACCAACTATCCAACAGCAGCTTGAGTCAACTCCAGATTATGATGAGAAGCGAGTAACACAGCAACTGAGCTGCCTCCAAATGCTTTGTGAAGCATGTTGCATAAAGGTGATACAAAATCAAAAAGACTTGTAACATTCATTTTTGGATGAGATGTTAGCAGCACAGTGCATGAAACATTTTGAACATTTGATAATCATTACATACATATTTCAAACGTCTGCGTGTTTCGGTTTGTTTCGGTTTCTATAATTAATCATGCTACACTCTGTTTTTTCATGTTGAAAGCACAGTTAATGAAATGAAAACAACCGTGCTGAAATCATAATAACTGTAATATTTTCACAAGCGAGGCTGCAACGCCGTAGAGCACATTTCAGAAAGTGTTGTTGATATTCCGAGTCTCCCCCGTTTCCTCACAGAATGACATTTCATACGTGTGATATATTGGAAGTGGAAAGCGAACCACAACACTTGCCCAGACTATTAACGTTGTAACTGAAATGTAGAATATGTGGCTAAAGCTTCACAGATGGAAGGAGTTTATGGAAAGTAGAACTGGATCATCATCATTCCTCCTACAAGATGTGAGTTAGAGTAACTTTTTAAACAGAATACACATTAAACAACATTTTTGTATTACAAGAGATGAAGAGAATGACTACAACTACAATTGCAGATTTTATTTCTACATAAAGTGCTGTGACATAATAAATAGAATTTAAGTATGGGGTTGTCAGTAGTTTTGCAAATATTTGATCAGAAATCACAGACAAAGTGAGTTCATCCTAAGGAGAGCAATGAATGTTTGGACCAAAGTGCATGGCTCTCTACAGGCCTGCAATAGTTATACAGTTAAACTGCATTCTCAGTTAGGTCAAGTTAATGTTTATTATCCCCTAGGGGCAATTTGTCCTGCAGTCAGCAGTACATCACAGCGGTACACAATTTCACCACACTCTAAATTATAAAAATGGAACAGACCAAAAATATGATGATAAAATGAAATAAAATATATATATATTTATAAATCATCATCAGTCATAGACAAAAGAGATATGATGATAAAAATGGAATAAAAAAGATTAAAATAAATAAAACAATATAATATAAAATCACATAGTGCTGTTTAAAAAGACAAATGAGTTTTTAAATCTGTTGGTCCTGCACCTACACAGACAGTGTCTGCGAGCGGAAGGGAGCAACTTAAAGTCACCGGATGACAGCTGTCAGCCAGGACTGACGGGAACTTTTTTATGGCTCTATATCTATAAAGTGCTGAAAGATTTCTGAGGTCAGTCTCTGCAACTTTTGTACTTACTTTTCATCATTCCCTCCAACCTGTTCTTGTTTTTCAGGGTAAGCAACTACTATTTGAGGGAAGTCTATTTTATCCTGGTTTATGTTTGTGACACATATCCTTGACATTTATTTTTACTGCTTTACTGTTGCTCCTTTGCAGCCCACCAATCATATATATTTAATGGTGAGGGACATATAACCCTGTTGACCCCAAAAAATGGAAGGGAAGCTTCAAAGATTTTTGAAACGATAGTGGATTTTAACCCAAACCATGATATTTTCGAAACCTAAGCAAGCAGTTTTGGTGCCCTAAACTAAGCAAACAGCAAGTATTTGAAAATACAAATGAACAGCAAGTGAAAATGAGATTTTAGCCTAAGAATGGTTTCATGTGGTACACAAACCGTAGTCTTCTGGGTGACAGCCCTGTTGGAGACTAATGCTTCCAAACTCCTTACGTGAAATTATTTCCTACTATGTCATAATTTTGCCTTTTGGAGAGAAAATATGTTTTTTTATTTCGTAGTAAAGGAACGTTGCAAAACCACAAATGTCAGCCTCATGGTGGCACAACAGCAAATGTCAAGGGATCCCCAAAATCAGTCGGTTTTATCCTCTGTGGAACATAAAGGTCTGTGGGACCAACACACATTCCAACTGTCCATCTCTGGATCTCCCTGCCATTAGCGTGGCTGGAAAACACCGGAAATAGTAGCAGCTCTCATGCAACAGAGCATTTATTCATTCATCCACTAAGATCCTATTTTCTCTTCCATAATGTGTCCTTCACTGCACCATGTACGTGCCAGACTCTGCACAATGACAGGGCTGGATAAAAATTTCACTTGATGGGAGATGAAAGGCTTTGTTCCACCATTACAGTCCTTCAACTCGCTGGCTTGTCATCCAAATCCAACCTTTACCGCGAGACCTAGCAATGTATAAAATATGCAATTTAAATCTATATTTAGATGATATCATGATGAAATACCCCCCTCTTGGTGCTCTGCTCTCCTTAGCAGCAGAACAATACATCAAGAAATGAGTGCTCCTTTCACTTCATGTCTTTCCTCCTTGCATTTTCATATTTCTCCCCGAACAGAGTTTCTTTTGACTGCCTAATTTACATTTCACTGGCAGTTCTAGGGGAAAGCCTAACAAGAAGCCTTCAAAGGCTTTGCCCAGGGCTTCCATTCAGATGTGGTCCACTGTTTGACAGATGAAGAACTGGTCAATCCCCACTCTATTTCCCTTTTCCTATTGGAGGGGATATACTGTGGGTTCTGGCAGTTGTTGACTTGCTGAGCGAGTTCCATGTTTGCAGGTCTATCACGGCCGCACAGTGCGAACGCTCAAATTTAGACTGAGTCAGAGTGAAAGGATGATTGCAGTCTGTGATGCTGTGATGAGGTTTCGCTTGCTGTGCAGAGCTTTTTGGCAGCTTGTCATAAGAAAGAAAAAAGATATCTCCTTTTAACTTTACCCAATGTTTGTCTGTGATTGTCTTCTGCAATAAAATGAAGTTTGCTTTTGATTCTCTTTGTGAAACAGGATCTTAAAGCCACATCCAGGTGGTTGCAACAGGTGGATCAATAATCAGCGATGAAGATCTCCCTCAGTGGGGCTTGTCACCATGTGTCCGAGGCGCCCCATTGTTTCACGACGTGTCCCCCTCACACTGTGACATTTCAGTCATGTCCCCCCATAACGGAATGTCAACCTGGGCGCTGTATCTTGGGCCATTAATCTCCCTAATTGAATAAAGATGAAGAGAAACCACTGTGATGAGAAAGGGCAGAAGAGTGTCTGGGGTGTGATTTAATGACCCAAGTGATTTATGGCGGAGGATAACACCCCGCTTAGGACTGAGTGGGTGGCGTGTCAGAGGACGGCTCGCAAAAAATGCCCTTTCTACCGTTTTCCCTTCAGCACTCGGGGAGAACACCCCTGCTGCACCTCGGCATCGTAAATTTCGAGCCAACTGAGAATGTTGGTGTGAGAAGGGAAGTCGGTTTATGGAATACATAAGTAGTCGGAAAGGAAAGGAAAGGAAAAAGGAAAGGGCTCTGGTTTTCAGGGTCAGTCCTTGTGGATCCTGTTCTGCTGAATGCAGCATTAACTTGATAAATTAAAGTCAAACCTTAGTAGAATATGTTCTTTTTCAGGGCTCATTAGTGCACAGTCACAGTTTGTCTCATTTCCTGTTGGCTACTGTAAATATTCAGTTTGATTAAGACCTAAACGCCTGGTTTATGAATGAGAAACATGCACTCCGTACCTGCATCCCGGCTCGTTCCTTTGATTGATTTCACGTGCATCGCAAAAGAGGAAGTTTGCACCGCGGCCTGTAGTTTAAAAAGAGGTTTTTCATAGGAGGAAGCAAAACGAGCACACACCTGTTTTTAAATAGCAGGACCTGCTTCCTCCTTCCTTACATATTTCAAAGGGAGGCTAATGGCATTCACAGACGCGGCGTGATTACATGGCATGTTAACGCTCCCGAAACACAGCCGTGTCTCGGGCCTGGAAGGGGAAATTTATTTTACAGCAGGGGCAGCCCGACACAGATGTTAACAGAATCACCATCTGCCCCGAGGTGGCCACCGCCGCCGTGCCCCTACCAGTGCACCGTGCCATGTTTGTGCACAGTCACACTGCGACGTCAGTTGCCGGGTCATTTATAACGAAGGAAAGGGTTAAACCTGAACACAGAAGAGCAGGTAGACAGACACACACAGAGACCGAGAGTTCTCCTTTTCATTTGTCTCCACGCTGCAATCTATCACGCAAATCGCAATGACTGCAGGTTGGTGATTAATGAGCTTCTCAACACGTCTGAGCCTCTGGGTGCTATCTCCGAATATGTGCGAGAGTGTTATATTAGATACTCAAATACAGCAGAAACGTCGCCATGAGTGTCTTCGCTGGAGTATTTTTATACAAGCCCCCGGCAGCCTGTGTGGGCTTGTTTCAATATCTAGCGAATTTGCCTTTAATTCATTTATTGTTCCCATTATTCCAACCTCAAGACATCTGGGCTCAGCCAGGGAAGCTGAATATACAAAGAATATATAGAGGTGTATCCTTCATCCCTAAAGTTCTCCAGTGGGCACCGAAATCAAGTAAATTCAGGCAGCTCCCTTATAATGACTCAAAGCCTGAGGATCAAGGACCCAGGATGCAGCAGGGGATTGCTGCTGTGGCAAAGCTGGTGGAAACCTAAAAAAAGAGGAAATCAGGAACAGCTGTGACATTAAGAAAATAGCAGGGCACTATTCCTGGATGACTGGCACTAAAAGCATTGTGCGCTGAAAGTTAGACAGAAGAGAACGATGATTTCAGATCTCGGTGACTGTGACACAACAAGATGGTTAGATGGAAATAAACAAACCAAACCACCTGTGTAGTCATGTCTCCCTTATTATATCCCATTTTCTGTTTCGTGGCAGAAGAAGAGAAGTCAAAAGTCAAAGAATCTCTGCATTAGGAGTTTTCACAGGAACTTGTTTGATGTCTCATCAAACATCTCAAGGCCTGACTTAAGTTGAGTCTCCAGCAGAGTAATTGCACCTTAGTGGCAGCTATTCTCTGCAGCTGGAGGCTCCCACTCAGCAAGTTCACATTTATTTGGGCCCCTTATTGCCGCATTTGCATAAAATGAACAGCAGAAGGCCAGACTGTGGGCAAGGAGATAGGGAGACAAATAGACGGGCACCCCCGGAAATTTATTGGATTTTCTCAAGCATGTTATTGCAGGAAGGAACACATAGCATGCATTATCTTTACATAATGTCTTAAAAGGTACTTTGTGTCTTCGCATGCACTGCATAAATATTGAATTATGCTCTCTCAGAGAATGACATGTTCTCGCGAGTGGCTCCATGTTCTCCTATTCATTAACAGTAACAAGCCAGTTTGTGGAAATAGAAAATGGTTGAGCCAAAGAGCTCCAGCTGAGCTTATTGCCTTTCTTCTATCAGGTTACAATTTAAAAACAGATAAATTCAATGGGTGGGCGTGTGAGTGTGTGTGGTATTGATTGATGTTGAATAGTTTTAGGAATACTGTGAATACATTTTTCTAAGGCAGTTCCAATATATAACAGAGACCTTGTGTATTTAATGTTAAGTATGAATCAAATATTTATTTAAAGGTTTAATCTGGAGGAAAGGGATACTTAGAATAACAGTTTTTGCACCCACTTTCTAGCCATGACTGAAGCAGCCAATTCAACTGAGAAAAGAAAGAAAGTGGTGCACAGGAAGACCATCTTTACGTTTATGGCCCCTGGGAAAACCCAAACACCACTGCTACCACCGCAACTCTCATGTCATCTGGTTTTAGCCATAAATTGTTCAAAGCTGAAACCTTCCAGGCTCCAAGAAGTCGTCCAGATTTACTCCTGATGTTGCACATGTAGTGCAGAACCAAGCATAAAAACAAAGCCTTAATGTAGCTGTAATTGCTGTGCCAAATGAGAGTTTTGTCTGTGTGTGTGTGCATGTTTATATATATATGTATATAATGTGCAGTATGATTTGTAGCCTTCCTTGATGACTTGCCTGTAGGTTTCCCGAGACCGAAAAATAAGCCACTTGGACTATGAGGCATTAAATTAATTAAATACCTGTCTTTAGCAGTAATGGTCTTTGAATAATATTGCGTTTTATATCCCTCATCAAATCCTCATTTTCTCTCGGATTGTCGGATTTTCCGGTTTTGGAACCTGCAGTCTAAACTAAAAACTGCACTTCTTGGCACCGCTGACACTATCCCTGTGCGATGTTTGTGGGAGGTTAGGAAGGTGCCTCATACAGTGAAATTACATCCAGGGGCTAAGTGGTTTACCATGATGTGACTGGTAATACGCTTCCCAGCAGCAAAAGGTACAATGAGGATAATAGTGGAAAATTTATGAAGGATAATACGTGCAAACATTCTGAGAAGATTTTCACCTCATTGCATGATTAAAACAATGAAATAGAACATAATAATATATTATGTAGTGCTTGTAAAAAGACTTTTGCATGCTTGGATCACTGAAAGTCTTGTTTAGAGCAGAACAATCAAGTGGATTTGGATAGGAAGGCATTAAAAAAAGAAACCCACTTAGTAAATAACCCAAGAGGATTCCTCTATAAAAGGTAATTATGCACTAAAGAGTCCCTCTCTGAATGACTTTTCTTGCTCCACATTTCATATTTCTGAATTCTGTCCTACTTTTATAACCCAGTAAAGTCAAACATACAAAAAAAACGCACCATAATCTCTTCTGAAGGTTAGTTCGAGGCCTCCCTATGCGATAACAGCAGCGCTCAAACAAAACTTTACTGCTTCTTGCTCCAACCTCAGTCTCCCTGTCAGCATATATCTCTACACATGGAGGTTATATGGCCGTAAAGCGTGCGGTATATGGAGCAAACAAACCCATCTGTTTGGCAGTAAAACCCAAAGACAGTAATATTCAGGGTAATGACGTGGATGCTGCTAGTTTGTCCGACCTCAACGCTCGCTCTTAATGATCCGACGTCTCGGCCGATTTCACGGTTTTGCTCAACTCTGACTCGTCCGAGTTTGCCATCTAACTTTTGGTTCAGGTCCCACTGCGGATGAAGAAGAAAAAAAAGTCCCCGGTACTGAATGTTTAATGCGGTAAGCTCATTTGAAGTCTCCGTGATGCCTGCGCCCCGTCCCCGGATGTCATGCTCGTTGAGTTAAGAAGCTTTGAAATATTAGGAACAGTCAGATAGTCGCACTGTAGCTTGAAGACTCCAGTCTGACAGGCCACATCGAAAAGGCCTAATCCCAGTTTCCACTCGCACCAATCCATCAATCTGTAATGACTCATAATGCTGTAATCTGGTCTCTCCTTACTGTCTCTGCCGGTCTGTCCCACAACACTGAATATCCACCTACTGTAAAAAACAGAAATAAAAAACGCTCTGTAACACACTTTTCCTGTTGTTCTATCATGAGTCATTTACCACTGAATTATGTATTACAACATATATGACAGAAACGGATTTGTTGTGTTGCTGTCGTCTCCGGCAGACGAGTGCAGAACACGCTAAATTATAGATCTAGTCATCCCTTCTTGAATTATGCCACTGATCTGTGTGTAGTCGAACTGCTCAAGATTATTGTGCGGACGCTAATGTATTCCGAAATTACAGCAAAAGAAACCTCACAAGTTTTTCAGTTACTTATTCATTTCAAACTTTCCAACTTTGCGCCCAAATAGGCCAAGTTTATCTCTTTTAATCAATAAAAAACACCAAGCATTGAACTGAGGATTCCTTCGGCTATCTCTATTTTCACCACATATTGCATCAACTTCTGAGCACTTCTGGAAATACTCTTTTTGAAATAGTATAAAAAATAAAAAATAAATCTTTCTGCTTTATGAGTGTGCGACAAGAGACTCTCATATTCTTCAATATTCTATAAGAGGAAAAGCACACAGGGACGGCAATTCGTCTCTGAGTGGATAAAGATGAAGACAGATTCCTTTAATATCTTTGTCATAACACCGCCGTGACACCTTACCCTCAGCTTGCACTTCTCAGAGATATTGTCCAGTCAGAACTGATTATAGTTCTGTGGTTAGCGAGGCCATGTAGGGGACGAGGGAGCAGCTGTCAGTTCTCATGGGGCATCGGGACAATCCATCATTTTTCAATGACAGCTAGAGGCGGCAGGAATAAGGGCAAGGATAAGACACGAAGCTTTAAACGCACACAGTAGCAGTAACAGTTAGGATTCGATCATTAATATTTGATGCCATCCAAGCGCTTGCTTGAATGCACGAAAGTTTATTTTTAACCCCAGACAATTTCGCAGGGCTTTCAAAAGATATTAGAAATGTCAGGCTGTGTAAAGGTGATACAAACATTTCTTGAACTTGCATTTGATGGAATTTTGAAGCAGCAGGACGTAGAATTTGACTCCAAGCGTGATAAAAACTTGAGTGAAGCACAGAAGCAGATACTGAATATATATGTGATATTGTGGTAGAAATGTTATTTAAAGGGTCGTTTGCTCAAATTACACTCTCTCTGTCATTCAATCTCACACACAGATATACACAAGAAAGAAATTCTCACTTTTGGTAGCTGTTTGTGGTTTTATTTGCATAGGTTTGGGGGGTAACTTTGTCTGAACAAGGTTTATAGTAGATGTTAATATGAGTATACTAACATATCCATACTGGCAATGCTATCATCCTGCAGGTATAATGTTTACTGTGTTCACTATCACAGAAATGATTAGGTATTTTAATAGGTAGGTATTGCATTGGATGAATTAAAATGATTATTTATTAATTTAATCCAATCAAGAGTATAATTTAAGGATTTCTCCATTGTCACTTGGTTTTATCCTCTTGGAAACATGAGTTTCTGTTGTTGTTTTTTTAAATCACTTTAATCCATTCAATAGTAAGACTCTGCAGTCTGAACCAAACTGGTGAACCCACTGACACTGCAATCTCTACAGCTACAGCGAGCAGCATGGATTTTTAATTTTTTTGAGACTTGCTCACCATAAATTCAATTCAATTCACCTTTACTGTGTTGGAGTGCAGACAGACGTCTCAGAGATCAATAGCATAAAAAAAAATCAGCATCTAAAACCAAAACTATCTGGATGAATACTTTATCTATAGAGGTACATTAAATTATAAAATTTCAGTGAGTTAAACTTTAACAAGAATTTGAAGGGGAAGAGCAATGATGCCAACATGCAAGTGCCAGAACTTTCATCTCGTCAAAAGGCCACTAGGGGCTGATTTCAAAAGAGAGTCAGTACACATAAACCATTGTAAAATTTCAAACATTACAGCAGAAATAACCATGTTTACATTGGAAAAAGACTTAAATGTATATTAAGGCTTAAAATTATGCATAAATTAAGTGGTTTGCTGCTGTTAATGATAGGTCAGTACTGTCACAGCACTGTCCATGACTTAGAAACATTTGCATGGTCCACATCAGCTCCACTCCCACTCCATCTTGTTGCTCATTTATGGATTAGCTGGTTAGTACGGAGGAGTCAGGAGTCAATAACAACAGCCAGAGCCATTACATTGAGCTCTAAAATCTCTGTAAATAAAACCTATTAGTGACTTAGGAGAATGGCGAAGAAAATAAG
>OMNN01023993.1:22028-36300 GCA_900302755.1 Chromis chromis
TTTTCTTTCTTTTTTTTTTTAAATTTTATTTATACACCATGTGGTCAGTACATATTTAAAGTGAGAACAGACTTTGTCCATCTTAATGTGCAGTCTGTGAGTTCAAGTAGTTGGTTGGATGTTAGTTTTTTGATCACCATCACATGTGGTAAATGTAAATTCACAGTTACAACATTCAATAATTTCTATGCAATCAGGTTAAGTGGATTCCATTAAAGTTTGTGTAATTGCATTAATGTCTGTTATGTAATTGTTTGCATCAAAGCAGCTTGAATTTCATTTTTTATATTTCTATGAGAACAAATAAGTTGAGCAAATGCACAAGTCTGAAATAAAGTTTTATGTAAGTTAAGTTGGTTGCATATCAGCTTATATATGAATTAACTCTGAATTAAAATGTCTTATGTAATGATCCAGTAAGTGTAAACTGATCACATAAAGTCATAGTAACTTAATAATTTGTTACTGGTGACTAACAGGAATTCATGATTATCCTGCGTTAATGAGTCATGCATTAGTTATGCATTACTTAAAGACCCTCTGCAGTGTAAATCTAGCTTTTGCTTTGATAATATGTCCATGTGATATTTTTTTATACTCGAAGACAAATTATGCATGCCATGGCTGAACATTTCCACCTTGAGACTGCTGTGAACAAATGACAGTCTCACAGACACAAACTCAGACTTTGGTAAGGGGTTCATGTGTGACAAACTGAAGGAACTACTTCCATCTTTTCCACGTCATTATTCTTCAGAAGCAGTTTCTAGTTCTAACATTTAATACAGCTTGCTATTGCGTTGCACAGAATAGATTTACAATGTTAAAGCAGAGTCGTAGGTGAGCTGGTGTGCTCCGAGTGCAGCGACTGGAGAGGGATGCATGGAGAGTCAGATACGGATTCATAGATCTGCATTTTCTAAAGGACATCTAAGCATTTACATCTATTTTAAATGCAGCAAGTGGGTATTTTAATGCAGAAACGTCTAAACATGAGATGATTTTTAGGGGTTTAATCAATGACCAGAGAGGGATTTTAAATATATGATTTGTACTCTTATTATAAAGTGTTACCGCACATGTCATGAATAAGCATCTGATGGTTATTTCTAAACCAACCCGATAGTCCCACAAGGCTTAGATTCACAGTTTAAACTCAAATCTAAAACATGCTTGATGGAATCCCCTTGGACCAAACACAAAAACATCTCTCCGCAGCACTTAAAAACCAATTTCTTAGCATCAAACTGATGTCTGAGACATTTTGCTGTGGCAGTGTGGTCGAAAACATCCTAAAGGAGCTCGCAGGGTGAGAACAGAGTGGGAGATGTTAAATGTTATATCTCCACCATAATTCACGTATGACACACAGGACAAAAAGCGAGAGGTTAACCTCTTAAAAACAAGCCTCTTCCCAACCACAAGAATGCAAGTGAACAGTGTGTTTTCAATTACAAGAAACCAGCTCGACCATAGGTTGCTTCATTTAGCTGCCCGTCTCGGAGTAACATAATGCTCTTTTTCAATGAATCACGGTTTAGAAAATAAAACACGCCTTTTGTTCAGCCACTGCTAATCAGACAGCCAGGAAGACTTGTCACAAGTTTCTAATTTTCAGATCAAACTGGCTGTGGATTACTGGATTTTCATGCAAAAATAGGCTCCCTCCCTCTGGCAGAATGCACATTTTTGTGGGATCTAAGAAAAGAAAATGCCACAGTAACAATTATGAAATCTGTATTATTGCTCGTTGTGGTGGATAAGCAGTGAATAATGTCAGCAAGACAACCCCACGGAGCACAGATGGAGCCTCAGCAGTATTTGACATCTTGTATTGACACCATAACTTTTATGAACAGCACATTTCATCATCCATAAAACATATGGGAGGCAACAACAAACGATAATCTACATCTGTAATCATGGGATGAAGCTTGACAAAACTTGGATTCTTAAAAGTTCTGGATGTGAATTGTGGTTCACCAATTCTCCCAAAAGGCCCATAAGCCCAAATCTTTCCCAGACTCTCTGTGTGCCAGATAGAGATTTGTTTAATTATTTCCCATATGAACGGACCAGAGAGTACAATGTGTGTTATTATGCTCATCCACTGGGTGCTGGTTTTCACGGTGTGCCCCTCTGCACTCTGCGTTTTCAGACTCTGTAATTTCCCCTGGGTCTCTTGAACATGGCTGTCAGTTTGACTCTGGCTCACAGTTGGGAAAGTGGCCACCTTCTCCTTAGGCAGACATCTCATACCCGCTCGCCTTGGCTTGGAGACAGCAGGCTCCCAGTTCCCAGTGCAGTTTCCTGCTCTCCATGGAGGGCCCAGCTTTGGTGTGCAGCCTGGGAATAGAGGTTGAGAGGTTGGAGTGGGGACAGAGAGGAGGGAGCGGAGGCCGAGGGAAGAAGAAGGGGGCGCATTTGAAGGGATATTTCCTTTCATAGCTTCCGCTCCTCTCATTTTCTCCTCATTATCAGGATGTCTGGTGCCAGACCTCCAGCTTGATCCAGCAGAGGTGAGAGATGAGATACAAAGTACAGACAAGAAAACTGAAAGTGGCATTTGATCACTCTGAGACGAAAGGAAAATGCCAGCTCTTGTTCGGAGATCTGCTTTTGATTAAGCCTTTCATAGTTCTTCCACCAGGAGGAGTTAAAGAAAGAACACTAGCTCGCTTTATTTGAAAAAAAAAATACAAACAAGCTATTTATTCATCTGCCCACTCGCTTTTTTCCCCCTAAACCTCCTCTAGAATAATCCCTTATTCTTCATCAGCGGCTTATTCCTCTTCACATCTCAGCATGTGCTGCACCTCGTTGACTTCAGCTGCCGTGCCATTCACAGGGACCCACAAAGGCCTCTGCACCTCCACTCCCACAGCCTTGAAGGGAGATAGAAGCTTTTTCTGATGTTTAATTTACAGTGCACACTGCAGCTACAGTATACATCCACCAGCTGGCTACTGCCCCCCCTCCACCAGGCCGCAACCTATGTTGGCAGCCTGTGATGAGTTGTGCAGCCACAGCGAGCAGTTTTATATACTGCCAAAAAAAGACTCGGGCAAAGAATAAAACTGTGCGAGGAAAAAGCAACTCCGCAGGGCCACTGAGGGACTGAGTGGTTTGAGCACAGTGGGACAGCAACAGCCTCTTGAACACATAGAAAACATTCCAGACATGCACATGAATCGCTATAGAAACTGTTGATTTTCTCTTCCCCCTCGAGTCTCGTCTAGCTCGACATGCACGGCGGCTCATTTGATTGCCCTGTGATGTATGAAGTTCCATAAGTTTTCGGTTTTGGTTACCACTCTGCATGTGCATTTTGACATTACCGCAAAACTCATTAGGGCAGTGACTTCATCAGAAATACAATAAATTCTGTTGGGAGTTTGTGTTGCTTGTGTTCACAGCACAGCTAAACAAACTCCCAAGAATATCTACAGCCCAAAAAATCCACCGAAATGTGTTGTTTTGTGGATGAATTTTGGATGACAAATGCATATTTACCCTGTGGCCTCTTCACAATTAAGCTAATTTTGAATTTGAAGCCACAGTGAGATGCTCAGTGGGTATTAGCGGTAATTAAATATATCTCTGATACAGTGTAAAAACTGTAATTTCTTATGTATACAGTAGCAAATCTGAGTCCATGTATAAAAATGGCAAGATAGAGCTAATCGCTACCGCAGAAGAAGTGCCAATTATAGAATCAAAAATAGGATTTGATTATAACTTTAAATGACTCTTGTTTGGCTGTCAGTGAAAAAACTGTAACAGCTGATGAGAATAAACACAGCCGACTGCCCTCACATGTGCAATGACATTTTTAAATGAAGTCATTGCGTGCATTTCCCTGGCAAACGGTTTTCTTTCAAGTTAGAACGTACGCTCCACTGCTCTGCATTTGCAGCCCCGTATTAAAATGGATTATGTGTTAAATCAAAAGTGACTCACAGGAAAACAACACAGAGAACTCACTGACAGCTTACGTATAGACAAATAAAGACTTTATTGACCCAGTCCCTTTTTACAGTTCACTTCGAGGCTTTAAAAAACGGCTTTTCTATCTGGCCAAACGTTAATGAGGTTTGCCAAACTCTGCTACCCAAAGATATTGTGGTCTCCATACAGCTGAGGAACTCCCTATACTTGAGTTTACTATGTGTGATTATAAAAGTCTTATGGAGGGTGTTATAGGCTGGGTAGCAGTTTGTGGGCTTGATGGCATCAGCCGCAAGACAACAAACAGTATTCTGATGTGGTGTTCTGTACATTAGACGTTGATATATGGCTGTTGTAGAGTAGAGCTTCAGCTAAATGCTGAGGTGTGTGTTTACATTGATCATAATCAGTGATATTTCTGCAGCCACTCCTGTTTCCCCTTTCGCCATATGTCAGTGTCATACCTGCTTTCGTCCCCGTGCATAAACACAAGTGGAAAAACTCACACCAGCTGGGGTCATATTGAAGCAACATAGGCGGAACAACTTGGAGGCTATGATATTTTGCGAGAGACACAGCGACAGGACAACACAGGAGACAGAGGGAGAAACTGGAGAGCGAACTCATTACGCTGCCTTGACCTCTGAGGTCAGGGACAGGAAGGAAGCCGGCTAACACAGCGCCAAACTGGAACGGAGGTATTTTTTGTGTGTGTTTTTAAAACCGACGACAGACAATGAGATTTATTCTTTTCCACAGGAATGAGAAGAGTAAATGATCTATGAACAATCAGTGTTTATCGTTACTTTTTCTATCTGTTTTAGGAATCCAAGCAAGAATTCCACAAAATGCATCACGTATATTTACAACGGAAGGGGCCACTGGGAAAGTTAGTGTGAATCTCTAGTAAGAACCAGTGTGCAAGATCCAGGTTAGGTCATGCAAAAATCTTTGAGTGTGTTACGCAATGCTTCCTGAAGCATTTGCTATTGCCTTTTAATTCTCTTATAAATTCAGAAGGAGCACAATGAGCGAGGCAAAGGCTAAATCAGTCAGATTCATCTGGCAACAGTAAACAGGGTTACTTCAAGATGCTGGCACATCTACCAAGACTATGGTTGGGAAAGTTGACTCACATCGCAAAATAGCACGCAAAGTATGAGATGGAATGCTTTTTAACATGGAAAAATGATCAATAAATACAGAATCAATAGAGCAAATTGCATTGAACATTTACACCGATCAGCCACAACATTATGACCACTGACAGGTGAAGTGAATAACATTGATCATATTGGTACTATGTGATGTTCTGCTGGAAAACCTTGGATTTTAGCATCCGTGTTGATGAGACTTAGACACCCAAATAAACATTGTCCCAGAACAAGCACACTCCCTCATGCAAATGGAAATTCCAAATGTCACTGCCCTACCCCCGCAGGAAAATGCACCCCACCACATGGCAAAGATATCAAACAATCAGGAACATCTTGAGGAACATGACAATGGCCCAAGATGTTGATTTGACCTCCAAACTTCCTAGACCCCATTCTGATCAAGCATCAACAGGATGCAGTAGAACAAGTTGGATTGACAGAAGCCCCACTGCACAAGCCAGAGTACCCAAAGGATCCACTGCCAACGTCCTGGTGCCAGACCCCATAGGACACCCTGAGAGGTCCTCTTGTCCATGCCCAATGGTTCAGAGCATTTCTGACCACATAAGGGGGACCAACACAATATTAGCCAGGTGGTCATAATGTTATGCCTGATCGGTGTATATGCACACCTCATGAATAAAGATTAGGTCAAACTAGTGCAAAGCCACATATGTATATGGCTAAAAAAAAAAAGGTGCAAAACAGCGCTACATCTTCGCTGCATTCACTTGTAATACTATGTAAAGAGCCTGGAGATCTGCATCAGGCTTTACATACACAGCCAAAAATTTACATTAAACCCAGTGCAAATGACTCGGAAGCATCCCATTGGTTTTGCGGAAGCATCCCATTGCCTACAGTTGTGAATAAATGAATGTAAACTGGTTGCACCTCCCCCTGAGACCAGACGGCCGAGTCATTAAATGTGATGAAGCTTTGCTGGAAAGATGGAGGGGGGAAAAAACATGAGGAAAGGGACAGAAAGAGGGAGGACTGGAGGAGGGAAGGAGAAAAGGAAAGGGGAAGGACGGAGGGAGGATGCAGTCAGAGGAGAGAAAACACTTAAGTTTAATTAAGACTAATGTGCTCTGGGTAAGACTCATCATGTTTGGGGGAGGAGGTGTGCAGAGAGTTCAGCACAGCGGGGGAACATTGCGGTGGAGTTTCACAGCAGATGAAGCATGGCTGGATGTAATAAAAAAGTTTGATACCTGCAGCGTTGATCGTGTTTTCCTACATCCAGCGGGACGCGAAGGTCAGCAGCTATACTAGAGGACAATTAGTACCGTCTTAGGAGCACAAATGTGTTTCAATATTTTTTCCCTTTAGAAATAAGTACAAGCTGCAGCTGTGAAACTCCCTGACACAGAGGGTCAGGGTGAAAGGGTGAATTGTTATTAAACATGTGGAATTTGTTATAATGATATAATGACTTTCAACGTAATGAATATGCACATTTGGCTCCAAGTGAAGCCAACAAAAACCAAAGTCATAATCTCTGTAAAAATCATTTACAAACAGGTTTTTCCAACAGGACTATCCTCATAATGATTAACTTCTCTGGGAATACCGGCCACATGTCTACAGGCAAATTGGGGAATTTTTGCCTGCTTTGTCTTAATTGTAGGATTATAAAAGAGCCAGTAGGATGACCAGATTGGAATATCCATTTGACTTTCAACTCCCTGAATTCATCCATGAATTTACAGCAACTCCCTTGCTGGAGACGTTTCTTGTCACCTCTAAATTAATATTAATACTCATGTAGGTAGTGCAGATATTACTATGAAATATGTAAGTCATAAATAAAATAACAAGGAGTGCACCAAGCAAAATATGCGATGGCCTATCTTGTTTGTTCAAGATGGACTGGGCATAAATCTCTGAGGATTTTGTCTCAACATTCTCTGCCTTATATAGCAATATTTCTTGTGTTTTATATGTCTGTGAACTGAAGTGGAGAGGAAAAGCTGACTATTGACCTTTGTAGTTTCTTGTTTAAATTAGTCTGATCTATTTTTGAACTTACTATGTTACACTGCCATTCAAATATGCAGCTTTTTGGTGTGTTTGCATATTACATGTGCTCACTTCCAGGCTCTACATATGGGCCTGTTGGTTGGTTTGTTTGAATGGATGGATGGATACTTTATTCATCCCCTTGGGGAAATTCAAGGTATCCAGTAGCTCACACATGTTACATACAAGATAGGTATGGAAACAATGTACAATGTGTGGTCAAAGAAATAGCAATAAGGTGCCAGAAATGCTGGTAGTTACAAAAAGAGGTGCAAAATTGTTGCTATTTAAAATAAGGTGCAAATTGCTGGTAAACACAGTAAAATACAATAAAATAGAGTATTATAAAAGTACAAAAAAGGTGCAATGTGAAAATAGAGCTGAAAAGTGAGCATATAGGAGGGTTGTGGTGCATTGGTCCTGGTGGGCCTGGATTATAGGTTTATTGCATGGTTGAGTTCACAATGGTGGTAATGAGTGAAATTACTCAGCAACTGTTGGGCAGATTGTCATGAAATTTAACCATTTAAAGCAGAGAAACTTAGTTAAAGACAGGCTGAAGGATTAATTAGATTATTTATTTAATGTTATGTTCACAATAAGGAAAAGTTGATGTCTTAAGTGTTTAGACCCAGCTGTGGCGTCATCATTTTAAGGTGGTAGTTATGCCATCAACTGTACAGGAACATTGCTAAAACTGGGTGAAAAACAGGATGTGATGTGATGTGTGCATTTGGTTGTCTTAGTATTAGCTTAGCTTAATAAAGTTGAATGTAATCCAATATAAAGTGATGTAGAGAGGTGAATGGGATGGAGGATGGGTGCATCAAGCTACCCCCAAAAGACAGCTGTAAAACACTTTGTTCTATGAGTAAATACTTGTAAAACCTTTGACATTAGCATCATATTCAGATGTTCTTAATCAAGCAACAAATAAATAAATACCCCCCCAGAAAAATCCAGGTGTGTTGAAGGCAGCTGATTTCTATAATTTACAGAAATACAAACAATCCCCTTATTCTAAGTTCTCTGTTGTTTCTCCTGTAAAGCTCCTCTGACCAGTACCGTCTCCAGTGTGTTGAGGTTTCAGCACACAGACAAAAGAAAAACCAATGTTGGTTTACAAATGTGGCAAACTTTAATTCCCTTATTTATCCATTTTCTTAGCCACTTATTCCATTTCATGGTCACAGGGGTCTGGAATCCATCCCAGCATGCACTCTGTGAGAAGTCAGGTTGTGGCAAAATGTGATTTAAACAGTGTGAGGTCTGGATTTTTTACTGCTCTGTGTGTCTAAACAGACAATGAAACCAGCATTACTACATCCTCCAGAGGTCTTGAGAGACAGATTTTACAGCAATATAGAAAAGGGATGTATGGCACTTCAAACAGGAAACACACACTGACACTGCGAGTTAAATCTTTTAAAATGTTTATTAGATCTGCTCTATCATTAAATCTACTTTATTTACATTCTCTCTTTAATTAAACATAATAGGAAACAACTCAGGAGAAAGTGTAAAGCCACAAATGCACTATTCAGGTCTGACAACAAGGTAGCACAGTGATCCTCAGCAGAGTGGTTGATTTATGTGATTGCGTCTCTCGGTAACACATATCCACATGTGTATACACACACACAGATACTCATCAGCTACTGGGAAGCCGTCCAGGCGGGCTGTGGAAACAAAACAGCTGCTCTCACATATCACCTTTCCCTACCAAAAGAGTAGCTCTCGGGGCCCACTAATGTCCGTGTAGATACAGTTGGAGAGGAAATGTCACGGGTCCCCACAGAATGTTAATGGAGCTCATCAAACAAATACCCTTAGAGGCCGAACAACGCGCAGAAACCCTTTAATGATATTGTGTGGAAAGGCAATGCTCCTTCGTAATGCATTAACAAAATCAGATAATTAAAATAATGAAATAAAAGGCAGAAGAAAACGGAAAAGTAATTGCATCCATTTGCCGTTTTGTGCCGGAGCAGAGAGACACTGCATAATTGGCTTCATTTGTTAATTTTGATCCACATCCACAATGTATTCTAATAACATAATCTTCGCGATTGCAAGCTCGGCAATCTGGCCTTCGTTTTGCATCGCGTTCTGTTTTGAAATCATTATCCCAAGCATTCCAACTCCCTTTTTTAAATTCCACCCACTTAAAACTGTAACTAGCAACCTGTCCAAGTGTGTCTGATTAATGAGATACTAGCAGATGAGGCCATTACGCAAAGAAATCATTGCCTTGTATTTTACAGCAGAGAGTGGTGTTTCAGTCTTGTAGTTATGTTGCATCCTCACTATTCATATAGCTATATCATGCAAGGTATTAGTCTTAGTTATCCGTAATCTCCAGCTCTTCTGCATCCGAAAGGATGCCACCTATTTTTATCTCCAACAACTGAATGGAAAATGCAGAAACTCCAATTCAGTTCATTTTTTTCCAAAATATTTACTTTGTTTTGTAAAATAAATTGCATTGGATGTATTTCCCATTGAGTCAGCATTGATCTGGTTCTTGCCAGCACCTCAAGACAATAAAAAAGGTGTGACTAAGGGTCAGAAATCCTGTTTATACGACCAGTTTATTGCTCATATCCCAGTTTCTGCCTATGACAAACCATTAGTCACACTGCTGACCATTCAGTAGCAGACTCACTGTCCACAGTGCCCATCTGTTGTTGTTTATAACACAGAATTATCGCCTTTAATCATTAAGTTCTCTGTAATTTTCCCACTAATATGAGTTCTTGGATATACTTTGCATGCAAAACAGCCTCACAGTCCAGCATGTGAGAATAGCTGAGTGGGAAGGCTGAAACCGAAGGGGGATTGTGCAGTAATTCTCTCCCTGAGGCAAAATTTAGCGGGTTACTCAAGACAGTAATTTTCAGTAAGTACACCAAAGAACTAAATACCTGCTTGCAAACTGAATTAAACTCTCCTTTTGGTGCGTGACACGGTTAGCGGTCAAACCACGAAAGGAGTTAGCCGCCCACCCGACATTCCCGTAGACAGAAAAGTTGTTTTGATTGAAGCTGCATCGCATGTGACGGAGGAATTATCCCGGAGACTGCACAAATCGGATTCCGGTAAAACAGTGCATCCTGCCACGAGGCCAGTTTAGTCATCCGAGTGCAGCGTTTTCATTGTTAGTCATCTACTTGAAAAGCTTTGGATGTTGTGGTGGATTTGATTTGATGATACGGAACTGTATACTGTTTGGAGAATCAACAAAAATAGTTTGTGAAATGGGCACTGTATGGTCCGCTGCTTTGCTTGTGTTTTTGTTTGTACAGTTCAGCTGACTATTGAAGTATTTCTGTAACAAGGGCATCGAGACAAGCACCTGTGCATTTACAGTGATGATTCAGAGTCATATAAAATGCAAAAATTGCATCATTTTAGGGCATAAAAGGATCCCAATCTGCTGGTTTTTCACTGAGATCCCATTTTTATATATAAAAACTCATAATGTAAAAAATAATGATACAGAAATACATTTAAAATCAACAGGTTATCTATAACTCTCATTGAATGATTATACAATATCACCACCTCTCTGTCTCCCACTGAAATCCGACCCGGATACCCGAACACACAGTGATATGAAACATGAGTGCAGTAGTAACCTCATCATCACTCTCGGTGCATTAGAGCTGGAATCCCTGCATTTAGCACCGCCGGGCTCTATGATTTTATTACAGATGCTTAATTCAATACTAACAACTCTGATGACTTCAGGTCAATTGCTCAATGACAGCGCCACAGGCAACACCATCAATCACCTCCAACTAACCTTCATCCCATCCCTACTGTACACCGCAGCTCAACTCGTCCTGTTCACTGTAACGGCACACTCACAGTTCCCATTTCTCCCATTCTGAGCTCGGCTTATTTGATACATATCACTCACTCCGGCATAAAGCATCAGTGCCAAGGGCAACTGCAGTGAAAACAATCACTTCATGTTTATTTCCCCCAATTCTGTGTTCGGGCTTTGTGCTGCTACCTGTGTTCCCACACAAGCAGGTCTGAATCAAAAGACGTGAGACTGACAAGATAAGGTTTCTCTTTTTGAAAGCCCAAGGTCATACTACACCTGACACATGGAAACAAGGATGTCTGCTTGGATGCTCACACAGTGGAGAAAGACATAAAATAACAAGACCTAGAGTTGAGAGTCAGGCTAGCTACTCTGTGAGGCTGAATTAAATGGTCAAATCGGTATTCCAACAAGCTAAATGGTCTGCACTTATATAACGCCTTTCTACCTTAGTGGTACTCAAAACGCTTTACAATGTGTTTCGCATTCACGCATTCATACACACATTCACACACTAATGGCGACAGAGTTTCCATGCAAGGTGCCTGCCTACCATTAGGAGCAACTTGGAGTTCAGTGTCTTGCCCAAGGACACTTCGGCATGTGGAGGGCCGGGGATCGAACCGTCAACCTTGCAGTGGACAACCCACTCTACCACCTGAGCCACCGCCCACAACCTCACAATGATGATGCCAACACCTTACTTAAACCATTTTATTTTAATTTGTAAGCATGCTAACCTTTGTTAAGGTGAGGAAATAAGATTATAGATACCATAATCCAAAGCATAGAGCAAATGGTGGCGCTACAGGACATAACAATAGTTAGCTAAATTTGATCATTCTGAGAGAAGCATAAATTCCCGTACCAAATTTCATCGCAATTCGTCTCACCAAACCAAAATTATCAGTCTCACTGTAGTATTGTAGAGATCATCAAAGCCAGTTGGATCCATCCTCTGGAAAAACCATGAATGCCTGTATAAAAATAACTGGCCTTTAACTGGATATTCATTGTTTTTTCTTAGCAAAAGCCAAAAATCTCAACCTGCTGGCAGTAGAGGAAAAGCCTGGTGATCACCAAAGTTGGTTGGGTTAAACCTCTGGGGAGACGAGACTATGAAATCCTCTACAAACATCCATGCGACATACACCAATCAGCCACAACATCATGACCACTGACAGGTGAAGTGAATAACATTGATCATATTGGTACTATGTGGTGTTCTGCTGGAAAACCTTGGATTTTAACATCCGTTTTGATGAGACTTAGACATCCAAATAAACATTGTCCCAGAACAAGCACACTCCCTCATGCAAATGGAAATCCTAAATGTCATTGGCCTACCCCCCCGCAGGAAAAATCACCCCACCACATGGCAAAAACATCAAACAATCAGGAACATCTTGAGGAACATGACAGTGGCCCAAGATGTTGATTTGACCTCCAAACTTCCTAGACCCCATTCTGATCAAGCATCAACAGGATACAGTGGAACAAGTTTGATTGACAGAGGCCCCACTGCACAAGCCAGAGTACCCAAAGGATCCACTGCCAATGGTTCAGAGCATTTTTGACCACATAAGGGGGACCAACCCAATATTAGGCAGTGGTCATAATGTTATGCCTGATCGGTGTATGAGCTAATGTCCTGAGTTAGCCATCATGTTGGGTGAGAAAAACTCAAATCAGTGCATCCATAATAATAAGACACAAATGCATCTACTGCAACACACAAGGTCTGTGCTTCTCAGTGGTTTACAGTTTTTTTATGCTGTGTTTTGTCCATTAATAGAAGATTGCATGTCCATACTTGTGTGTTCTTACAGACGGTGATGGAGTTCCGTCACCCCGACGGTCGCATCGTTGCCGTTGTGTTGCCGGGACGGAGCCTCCTGGTGATGAAGGGAGAGAGCCGATACCTGTGGACACATGGGTGAGCTCAACTGTGTCAGATTGATCAGTCTCTGCCTCTGGGAGTGAATTTATCTTGACATGAGCTTTAGGTCGATTCACAGAGGGCTGACAGTTCTTTTCTTTCTCTCTTCTGCTGAAGTTACTGACATTTCTTTGCACTCGATACTGTATTTTGACAAATATAGTCTGTCTTTTGCCTTTTTTTCCACATTCTTATGCTTTCAATAGTTCCTAAATGGCGAAGTTAGTTGCATCCACATCCTCTAGTGTTGGTTTTTTACCGTGCTTCCTTTTATCTTTCAGGATTACTCCCCGAAAGTTTGACATGGTGCCTGCCTGTGACCCTGCTCATACAAGGTCTGAACCCGGGGCCCAAAGCAATCTCACTCTGAGCAAGAGAGGCACCCGCACTTCGTTCACGTTCCGCAAGATCAGACACGAACCCTGCCGCTGTGGTGAGAACATTGCGTGCACAATTAAACACACTGTGTGTCTCCTAACAGTAGGCTGCATTACCATTATGCGAGTGATGTGAGACGAGCTATTTTTGTATAATCTAGAGACAAAAAAAACCCCTTCTGTCCTGAATACCTTCAAGTGTGTCACAACCTGCAGAGCGCATATAGTGTACAGCCTGACAGACGCATTAATCAAAATAGCATCACAGGAGATTGACTGAGTGCATTTTTAGTAGCAGACGTGCATTGTTTATGAAAAATTCTGCCATGTAAATCTATAGGTTTGCACCACAACAACTACACTGGAAACCATTTTGATTCTATCCATCGATTCTTAAACACATGCACAGTGTGACTGAATGTGCGGTGATACAAAACAGGGTCTTTCTCTCTGATTTGAATCATGAAACTGTTTCCTTTTCTGTTCATTTTCACACAGTTTACTAATAAAAACAAATGTCATACTGGCGGCCCACATATGAGTGTGTGATAACCCCGACGGACTCCAAAATGATCTTCAATTTGCAAGCAATTAGAGTTACAATCTCTCAGAGGCCACAGTATTATCTTCAATTTGCTTATTATGTCTGACTAACAGTCTAACACCTTAATGTTTTCTGATAAAGGGAAACAGGAGACCATCACATCTGAGAATCTTGAAGCAGAAATTGGCTTTTTTTTTAATGTGAAGAAGCAGTTACAGGATCAGCACCAAAGATGAAGATTTAATGTAGCCTAGCTGGTCAGTGAGAGACGGTTGTGCTTGTACACGCATCTCACCCATCAACACCTTCCCTCTCCAGCCTTCCCCTCTGCCTGTGACAGCCAGGGAGCTCCCTCGGCACCTTCGCCCTCTCTGCTGCCGTCTCCCCCGCCGCTTCCCTGTTGCCGTGCCGACGCAGCCCGCCTGGAGGAGGAGTACGTGCACCGGGTGTATG
>OMNN01023994.1:0-19596 GCA_900302755.1 Chromis chromis
GTGTTGATCAGTGTTTTCCAAAGCCCAAGATGACATCCTCAAATGTTTTGTTTTGTCCACAACCCAAAGATATTCAGTTTACTGAGGTGACCCTGAACCATCCCTTAGTATGCTGCTGTAGGCCCAAACATGCTGTGGGACAATGATGGACTTTCTTTCCTCTTCTTTCTTTCACTCTCCTTTCGTTTACATGTCAGAATTGCATGTTATTAATTTAGTGTCTCCTCTTCTCTTTAATAGTTGACAGTTTGTCCTCTCTTTTTTTGTACCTTCCTCTGGAGATGTATGCTACTGTCCTCACCAACCCACCAAATTGTTGTCTCTCATCTCATCTAAGTCTGGTTCTATTGGAGGATTTTTCCTGTAAAGCCACAAAGTGCTCCAGGGGAAATCATTTTTTTCTCTTGTAAGCCTGAGATGACTTATGTTGTGATTTGGCGCAATATAAAAAATTAATCAAATTACATTTAACTGAATATTTACGTCAGAACTTTTAAATTAAGAGCAAAAATCCTTGGTTCTGTTTTTTTTTTGTTTTTTTTTTTAGATGTTCAGAAGCTTACAGCCAGGAAATACACAAAAGTAAAGCATAGCATTAGTTCAAGCAGAGGTCTAGAGGGGCCTTTGCATCAGCAGCCTCACAGCATTGCTTTATTGACATATCATACATTTGTAGGAAGTGGACCATATCATCCAATCATATTCAAACTAATGTCTTAGGCAGCTTATATAAAATGTCTTTATTACACTGTTTTCCTAATACCAGCACATTGCTTCACAACTCCTGTTTTGATACTCAATGTGCTTGTAAAAGCAGGATAACTATGTTCAAAGAGTTTTCTCCTATTCTCTCTTGAAGGCTTGTGTTTTACCCCTGGACTAAACACATTTATAGGATCTCTGTAGATTCTCAATCGTCCAGGTCATCATGGGAGTTTCAATGAAAAGCCACTGGACTTCTCTTTTAGGTTCTTGAAGATGTTTGATCTGCCGTGGAGCTGCCAGGTCAGGGGTGACTCAAGATGGTAATAGTGGAAAGAACTTGTCACTGCTGTGTTGGACTGCATATACAGTACACATCTGAAACTTCACATCAGTCACACATCTAGAGGAGACATCCAGCCTGTGCCCTGCTTCCATTAAGCCCAGTGGCTGAAGTGGCCGTGTCTGAACATGACTTCAAGAAAAGGCTGTTCTACAAGATCCCTGACAACCTGTAAGATCAGAATATAGTGAGAAGAGACAGTTTGTGGCCTTTAGACCAGATGTGTGGTGGGAATGCTGCAACGTGAGGCTCCGGTTAAAACTCTAAACCACAATGAGCCAGTGTAGGAATGTAACATCGCTACTGGATCTAATTTAAAGTTCATTAGAAAAGAAGACGGCATTTGAGAAGAGGCACAGCAGAAGCAGCAGCAGGTAGGAAGTCACAGGTCAGTGCAGCTAAAGTCGAACACATATTGTTATTGTGCAAACAAATTAAATTAAAAACATTGCAGCCGTTAGCTAGGTTAGATGCAGCACTGATGTTAGTCTTGCAACAACAATGTTAATGAAATATAAAATCAGTGATTCTAATCCTTAACAGTATTTGTCAAATTCAAAGAACATTTCCTCATGATCCGCTGTCTGTTCCATGTGTCCACTGAAAAAAAATCTGGTGTCTGTACATAGATCCATAAAACACTATTCCACTATATCTGTGCATTCCAGCTCATGCATGTTCATGTTTGTGCGCAGGACAGGGGGGGAAAAGAGACAGTAAATCCACACATGGTAACCATATCAATATGCTAACTAGCTGCATATCAACGTTCTTTCTCCAGAATTCCAGATTCCACCTTTAACCCTGCCAGCATGGCATGCTTTCCTTTTGCTGGCTGTCATATTGTGGCGAGAAGGTTTCATTTGTGTTGACAGGTATGAGCGTCTTCCAGCCTGGATTTTATGTTAGTCACTCTTGCAGGTGTATTATAGGAGTCTTGATTAACAAAAAAAGACACATCCACGAAAAGTGAAAATATGTAGATCAAATGCAGCAGCAATGCAAATTTTTATATTTAACTATCATTTAAAAAACTGCAGCCTCGGGCAGATAAACTGTATCAGTCAGAGTTCTGTGCAAGAGGTGATTGGGTTGCATCACTTTCATTCTTGTTAGCAATGTACATTTTAGACTTTAGAGTCAGTTCTGATCACATTATTATAGCTAAGGTGCTGCTTTCTCAGTAATTACTAAACACTGGAAAATATGCAAAGATTTATCTAAAAAGAACCCATGCCCTCTCTGTCAAGGCCAAATGCTCATTTTAATTTGAATATATTAAAACAAACAATTGTCTTTTGTACCTTAGTATGTAAATGCACATAAATGTAAAAACTCAACTGTTTGATCACATATCTACTTCTTTCTTTCTTTCCACAGGCCAGATGTTGCCACAGAGATGGAGGCCGTCTCTGCATCAAATGAAGGCCATGTGAATCATCTCCCATCAGCCAGCGCAATTCAAAGCGATATACATGCGTTATGATTGTTGACCCAACCTGCTTTGTATTCATTTCTCATTCATATGCAAAGCTAAGCCTCACAAAAACATTATTCATGTTTTGATAAACTTTGTAGAGATTGCATGG
Source organism: Chromis chromis (assembly GCA_900302755.1). Lineage (NCBI taxonomy): Eukaryota > Metazoa > Chordata > Actinopteri > Pomacentridae > Chromis > Chromis chromis. Next base: position 2,635 of record OMNN01023994.1, read on the forward strand.
CTGAGAAGTGCCTCTAATGAAGATCTTTATATTGTTTTTGAGTTTTTCACAAAATAATCCCTGTGGTGAACAATTTATGGTAAATAAGGCAAAGTATAAATGATAATAATTGTGGTCTAGAAAAACAACAGGTTCAAAAAACCACAAACCTATTTATGGTGTCTTGCACACCACACAAACTATTTACAAAAAGGTTAAAGCTGCAACCTAGTGGAAATGAGAGTCCTCAATTGTCCATGAGGATCTGGAAATCACTCAGTGGTGGTCCAGACAGCAGCTTGGTGAGATCATGACTCCTCTTCTGCTGGTCCATCTGCAAGAAGAGCAGCTTTGGTGCTGCATTCTTTATCTGAGCCCAAACTCTCAAAACTCCAACTGTATCAAGAAATATATATAAAAATGTCGACCAACTTGCATGTTGGCACAAATAAATAAGCTGATAACTGGTTTACCATCTATCTTGGTGTAATAATATACTAAATGTGTAGAAGTCAATATGAAATTAATGTTATACTGTTTGTTCAGCAAACTGTGATGTTGTTAGAGACACAAAGTTAGACTTTTTATTTCTAAATGCACTGGTTAAGGAAATGAGGACCAACTATCCAGCTGAAACATAGCTTGGCAACAGTGAAACCATCTTTTTAAGAACTCCTGCTGTTACTTTGAGGATTCTCCCACTGGCACATCGCTATGATGCCACACAAGCCATTGGCAATGGCCTTTAAATTCTAATAAAATTCTTTCTCTGCTTTTTGAATCAGAGGAAAAACATCTTGTAGATTGTGAAGAAGTATCGGTGAGCCTCAAAGACAGTAATCTCAGATTCACAAACACCTTTACCATGCCTGAATTTAATGTCACTTTCAGTTTCTGCAGAGACACAACATGTAAGGTTTCTCCCAAATGTTGAGCTGAAGTTAGCGGTTACATCCATCTCAGCTCTGTGCTGGTGAGACACACTTCTCACTTTTGGTAATTTTCGGCACAAGCTACCATGTGCATCCCATAAATCTACTAAAAGACTGGACTGGTCTGTAGTGGCTCTGACCCTTGTCAGCTGTCATTTCACTGGCTTCACTTGTTTTATCTGTGGTTTCTTTGCACATCCTGTCAGCCTGCGTCTCAAAAGACTCTCCTTAGTTCACTCTACCAGAGAAGCAGAGGGTTCCAGGGTGACCAAGACAAAAAGTGTAAATTGCAAATTCTTGCATGCTTGCCACTGTAAAGATTCCTCATAGGCCGTTTGGCAAAAAAAAAAGAAACAACTCCTACTATGCTGTAATTCCTATACTTTGTAAGGCTTTAAAAAAGCATCCAAATTGGTGCTTTGTAAATTATTTACTTAGCGGTTTAGTTCAGGGGTTTCTGGCAAGATAGTGTATGCTTCTAAAACTGTCTCGTTCCTGCAACATTCTTCAGTCTGCCTTCAAAGGGCCTGACATCGTAGGCAAACTAGAAAAAAGGCTTCATTCCACCCCTGTGTTTCCTAAATTTAGATGAAGTCTCGGGTCATTGTCTCCCAGAAAAGCATGATGTCTGACCACGTAGAAAATCAGATGTGTTTATTCCACATGCCACACTGGAAGATGGAGTGAAACCTAAGTGGGAGGGAGCGGTATCATTTAAAAAAAAAAGGGGGTTAGTGGTGCACATTTACAGACAGCCTCTCCTGGGAGACATTGATTGGGTTGTACGCGTGAGATTGCCACAAATAGCTGAGTGAAAAATGAAAAAAGAAGGCTAGAAAGAGGAATTGAAAACGCGGCCTCTCTCACCTCCACACAGCTGAAGAAGCGGGTCTAAACGGTGGATCACTGGGCACAGAGAGGTTTCTGACGCTATCTTTGCAGATCTGACATGTGCAGAAGTTTGGATGGAACACACGTCGAACTGAAGCCCCATCGGTGTTGCAACATACAAACACCCAGGCAATGCTTAATTATAGATCTTTCAGCTTTCCTGTGCATCCGTGGAATGAAATAAGGGATTCTTTTACAGTAATTATTTAGACTCATCTGTAGACTCTCTCACTATCGGCTTCAGGGGCTTTAAGAAGTCGAAAATTTAGCTCTGCCCTCAAACACTTTATCTACATTGATCAAGAAAGCAGGTAATAGTTTACTGTGATAACAGAGTTGCTGTCAATATGACTAATAAAGTTAACTCCTCAATTTCTTTCATCAATAAGCTAATGAAGTGCCTTGTTTGGCAATGTGTCACAAGGAATTTCAATGCCACATTGAAGTGGTATTCATAGATAAAAATGAGCCTCAAGAAGAACTGCAACCTGCTTGTTGCCTCACATATAGTTGAGCACATTTATATGTCGAATATCTTCCTCACATCAACATACAGCTAGTATCTTGCTATATTTTTCTTAGTTCATCTCAAATGGGAACTGATTGCTACCATTAACAAACAGCAACACGCTTGTTACCTAAATACAGGCTGGTGGATCACAGTGGCTCTGTTGTTTTTCAGGGGGGTTTAATTCAGCCCTTTCTAATTCTTACTAAGCAGGGAGCAATAATTTTGTTTTGGGGGATTAACACACTCAGCAGAATTATTGTCACTGCTCAGATTAATTGAGAGCTCCTTCAAACAGTAGAGGCTTTTCTGTCCAATCTATCCCTATAACCATTCGCAATATATTATGTGACATTAGAGTCTCTGAGTGAAATGCAGCATAGCTCAGTTTTAGCAGTCCACTGAAGTCATGCTCACGTCAGCTGATGGATTTCAGTCTACGCATATCATTGGCTTGTTAATGCATCCACCTGGTCGACTTTGATTGGATGAGATCACAAACAAAACAAGTGTCTTCAGCAGCCTTTAATAATAATAATAATAATAATGCATTGGTTTTCTATAGTGCTTTTCTAGACACTCAAAGACGCTTTACAATTGCATTATTCATTCACTCCATACTCGATGGTGGTAAGCTACGTATGTAGCCACAGCTGCCCTGGGGTAGACTGATGGAAGCGAGGCTGCCAATCTGCGCCATCAGCCCCTCCGACCACCACCAACCACTCACTCTCACGTTGCATTCACCCAGGCTTCCTGGTGTTCCCTCACGGTCTCCCATCCAGGTACTGACCAGGCCTTACCTCACTTAACTTCCGAGATCTGACGGGATCGGGCATCCACAAGGCGGTATGGCCAAGAGTTTATAAACTCTTTTGTTACTGTGCTGATTCTCTAATGCCGGCACTGATTGCTATGCAAGTCCCCCCACAGCCCCGAGCCCTCGTCATGTCATTAAAGCTCTTGTATTATCTTGCTAAGCTCATGTTTGTGTATACGTTGTGCTGTATTCTGAGTGTTTGGGGGATTAGCTCTTTCAGCAGAATTCGGATTCAGTGAGAGCTCCCTTAAACAGCCGAGTCTTTTCCATCAAACCTGACTGAATAACCGTTTACAATAAACTTTAGTGTCTCTGACTGAAACTTAGAGATACAGCTTATTAACTGGAATTGAATTTGTATACTGTTCATTTGTCTAGCGTGGGCTAAGCCACTGAATTAATAAGGATTTTTTCCCCCCTTTGAAATCAATTTGCTTAATCAGTGAATGTGATAATGAAGCACATAGTAGTTGTTAAATGTTGCACAAATAGATATGTACTCAATTTTTTATAATGTAATAATTAAAAAAGATTAGATCAAAATTAGAACTAATAACATACAAAATTCTGTACTGAATGTGATTCTATTCTGTTCTATTCTATTCTATTCTATTCTGTCCTATTTCCATGTAAACCCATGTTTGAGAAAATACAAGAATGAAAACAAACTGTTAAAGCAAAAAAAGAAGAAAAAACAAGCTGAAACAGTAGGGAAAATACGAGGGTCAAAGTGTTTACTTTCAGGTCATATAAACTCAAACATACACACTGGAGGAGACACAAACCACAGACACACGCACACACACACGTACACACACACACACACACACACACACACACACACACACACACACACACACACACACACACACACACACACACACACACACACACACACACACACACACACACACACAGCTGTTGACCAGAGAGAGTGACTGAGTACCCTCTCGAAACAGCAAAGCAAAAAGGGAAGTGGCTAACCTCACATCTCTCTCTGTCTTTCCTTATCTGAAGCTGTCTCTGACTCCGTTTTTTTTTTAACTTCTCTGTCTCCTCGCGTCTGCCTTCACGCTTCTCTTTATTCACGCTTTACCGCTCTTGAGCCTTTCTCTCACATTCTCCACCACCTTTTCCCTCTCCGGTTCTCTGCCACTCATCCTCTCTTTGCCCTGCTCTCTCATTCCAGCCCTTGTCACTCACTTCTTCCGTCTTTTTTCCAGTGGCGATGGTGATTGACAGATGATCTGACAGAGGAAGACATCAGGTGAGAAAAAGTTAACTTCTCTTTCCCGCCCTTCCTCCACCCCCTCTTCCTCTTCCTCCTCCTCCTCCTCCTGCTCGAGGGAAGTTAAGTTTTTTTTTATTTAAAGTTAGTTACTTCTCACTTCACAGTTCTCTATAGTTTTTTGACTCACTAGATGTTGTTAACCTGCGTTGCTTTCACTTTCAGATAGCTTGAAGTGTTTGAAGTCTCAGGCTGCATTGACAGGCTTTAGGGGATTACTTATAGTAACGCTAAAATTCTTACTTGTTATTGTTATTTTATATTTTGTCTATATGTGGTGATCCTGCAATTATTAGGTAGGTAAGTTGTTCCTGTGATTAAACACATTAAGTTTATTTTGCATCTGTGGTGATGTTGGAAGTTCGACAAAATAACGCATTATCTGGGTCATAAGCAGCTTGAGGCTTAGATTGTTTTACAGAAAGCTGTTGGGGTATTTCTCAAATTATTATCAAATTGCATGATGGGAAATGTAGGATCTGTTCTTTTTCAGACGTGACACCCACTACGGACTACAAATCAGATTGTCTCGGCCTCTGCTGCTTTAACATAATGTTAACATAATGTTAAAGCAGCAGAAGCCGAGCAGAGGGGGTTAGGATTAGGGTTAGGCTACCTGATTAAAAGGGTTCTCCAATGATTTAGTATTTACTATAATAGTAAATACTAAATCATTGGAGAACCCTTTAATCAAGTACTTACTATATTTACTATAATAGTAAATACTAAATCATTGGAGAACCCTTTTAATCAAGTAGTGCCAGTTCCTTTTTAATATTTTTATTTTAAATTAACCTTTTGTTGTTATTTCTGTAAACAAACACAATGCTGCTTATGATTATCATCCTCAAAACCCTCCCAATTTACCATTTGTATGCACAGTATAAAGATATACTCAGTTCTTACTCTAACACAGTGTGATGTACAATATTTGGACAGTATTTTCAACAGTAATAATAAATAAGTGTATCTAGTTATGATGGTGCTTAATATATTGTCATTTATTTCCTGTCTATACACCAGCATCCACTATTGGATATGCCACAAGGAGTTATACTGTAAATGTTAACGACATCACTACAACACACATCTGACTAGATCTATATTATGTGTTAATTATGACCATTTACCATTCTCCATACATCAGGTACAAAAAGCCTTTTATACTCTGTGCACAGCTTGAGTTCCTATTAAATCAGCTCAAGCAGCAGTAAAGAGAAGAAAATGTGACTTTTAATGTTAGAAAAGTTGTGGCACGTTACTGTAACTCTGCTTGCTTTCGCAGACGCCGTCTCCGTGCTGGTTATTATGGGGTGTGCCTGTTGCAAGCAGAAGAAGTCTGCCAAAGCAGTAGCAGCAACATCAGCAGCAGTAGACGTTAGAGATCTGTCTCCTAGCAACGTAGATGGAGGGTCGTCCACGTCCATGACTCAGGGCCGTTACTGTCCTGACCCCACTCAGACCATCCCAGACTTCAACAAAGGCTTCCCCTCCAGCACCATCTTCCCCAACACCAGCACACACCAGCGGCCTGGAGGTTGGTAGGACTGTGTGTGTGTGTGTGTGTGTGTGGACGCATATGTGTGTGTATGGATGGATGCATGTGTGTGTGTGAGGCAAAAAATGTCTACAATATTACACTAGGAGGCAGAAATCCATCCATTATCTATACACCGCTTAATCCTCTGGAGGGTCGCGGGGGGGCTGGAGCCTATCCCAGCCAACTCGGGCGAAGGCAGGGGACACCCTGGACAGGACGCTAGTCTATCACAGGGCTACACATAGAGACAGACAACCAAGCACACTCTCATTCACACCTACAGACAATTTAGAATAATCAATTAACCTCAGCATGTTTTTGGACTGTGGGAGGAAGCTGGAGTACCCGGTGAAAACCCACGCTGCACAGGGAGAACATGCAAACTCCACTAAGAAAGATCCTAGGCGTCCTAACCGGGACGCGAACCGGGGACCTTCTAGCTGTGAGGCAACGGTGCTAACAAACGAGACACCGTGCAGCCAAGGCAGAAATCAGTATACTAATTAATGTAATTAAAATACGTCAAATTCCACCTCTCTAGCACTTCCTCAGTGACCTTTGTTTCTGTCATAGAGTTTGTGTTTTCTTATAGAGTACAACTTGAGTCCTTCTCCAAACAAAAATATCTGAGACCATATAAAACAGCAAAAACAATCTTTGTGTGTATAACTGGAAACTGATCATCCTCTTCTTGTATGTCATTTTTGTGAATGCATATGCAGGTGGCGGAGTCACTCTCTTTATAGCTTTGTATGACTACGATGCTCGTACTGAAGATGACCTCACTTTCCAGAAAGGAGAGAAATTCCAAATCATCAACAACACGTGAGTACAAATGCACACCGTATTTTAATCACACGTGTTTACAGAAGTTGGTGTTTTTGATAGAAATAAACATCTCTAATAGGATTGAAGTAACAAACGAAAATATATTTGTCATTCAATTTCCTGACAATACCCATCAGGAGCTGATGGATGAATTTTAATGTTATCTGTTAAATGTGTTAAATTAAATCAGTTATGACTTCCAAAAGGTAATTAATTTTGTTTGCATACATTAAATTCCACAGGCTGCAATTAAATGGCACCCATTAACACCGCAAACTGTCAGAGGTCTCAGTCGCTGCTGGCAATGTTGACAAGCTTGTGTTCTTTATAAACATTTAGTCTTTTTCCAGAAGTCTGAAATGAATTTATATGATGATGTTTGGGTTTGTAATCAGCCAACAGAGGTGTTTGGAGGTGTTACTTTTACTCCAACTAAGTTTGCAAATGTGCTCGTTATTTTTTCTTCTTCTTTTAATCTTCTGCATAGTTTTATGAAGATCAAGTTGCTAAAAAAAGGTGCTATATTTCCCTATTTTCCCTATTTCCCACTTTATATTTAAATCTATATAACTTTGTTAGAAGGAAGAAGCATTTTTTACACTATTGTTTCATACTGAACTGTGAGCTGACTGTACCATCTGTCACAACTACCTGCTGCTCCATATGTATGTGATGTTTTGCATCTGTACAAGTAAAAATATGTTTTGTGTGTGATTTTTAGAGAGGGCGACTGGTGGGAAGCTCGCTCTTTGGACACTGGCAACTCAGGTTACATCCCCTCCAACTACGTAGCTCCTGTGGACTCCATACAAGCCGAGGAGTGAGTGCACACACACACAGTAGTGACACTGTGTTTGCCAGAGTATAAGGACTGATAGCTTACGCTGCAAGATTGTCTCAATGATTGACATTTAGTCTGAAGGCAGAGGTCAAGTGAGGTGTGCTGTTGCTGCAGTGACCCATGTGGTGTTGTCATGGTGACAGGTGGTATTTTGGGAAGATGGGGAGGAAGGATGCGGAGAGACAGCTGCTGGGTCATGGCAACCAGAGGGGTACTTTCCTCATACGAGAGAGCGAGACCACCAAGGGTGAGGAGACCACACATTCAAACACGCACTCTTGCTCTTAAAAGAGGCCAACTGCTCTGAATATGTAAAAGCTTTCTCTCTTCCTGTCACTTCAACTCACTTTGTGCTTTTTTTGTCCTTGCTTTCCTTTACCTGTTTCCCTCCTTCCCCCAATCTCTTTACAGGTGCTTACTCTCTGTCCATCCGCGACTGGGACGACAACAAGGGAGAACACGTCAAACATTATAAGATTCGTAAACTAGACAACGGTGGCTACTACATCACCACCAGATCACAGTTTGACACTGTGCAGCAGCTGGTAGAGCACTACACAGGTAACACAAATTCTTCCACTTTGTCTCTGCCTTTCCTTCAGAGTGAAGTATCCACATGTTACAAAGCTCCTGTTTCCATGGCTTCAATCCTAAATTTCCTTTGATTCTTTGCATATTTGTTCACCAAACGATTTAAATCTCATTCTATTTGCACTTGTATTAATAATTACACCACTGTCAGTGCTACAAAGTAAGTACATTAACTGAAGTGCTTTACATGTGCAGCATTGTGATGTTTGTACTTACTTACTTAAGTATCTGTATTTAATGATGGTTTAGACTTCTACTTCTCTGGATATTAGAGAAAAAAAATAACTTTTTTAACTTTGCAGATTCAGATTTTACATTTAAATGAATGCTTATAAAATATCACCTACTGTAAAAAAAATACCCGGCAGTATGATGAGCTCCACTTTAACCAGCTGTAACATTGAACTTCTGCTTACATGTTTGAAAAAAACAGTGACCTACTTATGCAATATATATAAAATACAAAACTCTAAGAAGGTTGTGGCCTAACGGGTACTTTTTTTGGTACTTAAAATAAATTTTCTTAATAACAGGCCACATTTGCATTCTGACATAAGTAGGTCTTGTAATGAGTCATCTTTAGATTGCGGTAAAGTAGCAAAGGGGTTTGAAAACAACTGACCATTAGTGACTTTTTCAGCTTAATTTAGAAGTTTGTGTGAGAAAAAGGGTTCACACCCTCTACTTCCTCTGCTCTCTATGTCAATGTTAATCTGCCCCCTAGTGGCTGGTACTGATATCACATTCTGCAGTGTATGATCATCAACCTGAGAGATCTGGCAGCATGTATCATATCAGTTCTCTTATTAACTGTAGTTTTCCTGTATTGCCTTTTTTTGTATCTGCTCAGACTGTGTGTTTCTGTCTGCTGTGCTGAATTTTCCTTGTGTGTTTGTTCTTTAGTTTTTGGTTAACTTGTCAATTGCATAAGCACATAAGCAACCTGTCTTGTCCTTTCTTTATCTCTGCACTTGCTCTGTTTTCTTTTCTTCATGTTTCCTCTTTTTGCCTGTCTGTTTGCATCTCTCTCTCTCTCAGAGAGAGCGGCAGGACTGTGCTGCCGTTTGATTGGCAGCTGTAAGCGGGGCATGCCTAAGCTGGCCGACTTATCAGTGAAGACCAAGGATATGTGGGAGATTCCCCGTGAATCTCTCCAGCTGATTAAGAAACTGGGAAACGGCCAGTTCGGAGAAGTCTGGATGGGTAGGACCAGTGGGGCTGTGTTTGAGGGGGAGGGAGGTAACAGCCGAAGCATACCTGAATAAAACAATATTTAAGCAGCAGCAGCAGGTACATATAATACGTTTGAGCATTGGTTGAGTTTGAAGAACATCAGTAAACATTTCTGGTGTGAAGACCTTACAAACAAAGACTGTAAAGCCCTGTGATCTGCGTGTCTTTGTTGTCTGCCTATGCTTGCAACAAATACACCTTGGGATCAGACCACACAGACGCAGAAAATAAAGAAGTACTCTGCACCAGATTCTTAAAAATATGAAATTGTGTGTGAGAAAAAGCCCACAGAGGCAGCGGTTAATTAATCAAAGTAGGTTTTTATTTTATATCCAGGTGTGCAGAGCTGCTCCCTTCGTTCCCCCATGATTGCATGTGCATGTTTCATCATCTCACCACACCTCTTTGTCACCCCCCACCCATCTTTCTTCCATCTTTCCTCCCATCACTGCACCTCTTTCTTCCCATTCTCAATCACCCACTCCTCTCCTCCCTAACCGTCATCTCAACCCTCTTTGGCACCTACCTCCTCCCCCTCTTAGGCACTAATGACGGGCTGTGTTATTACTTGACAAAGCCCTGTCCCAACAGCACCCCGCTCACCATGGGTCTTGGGCGGGACGCCTGGGAGGTCTCGAGGGAAACGCTGTCCATGCAAAGGAAGCTTGGACAGGGCTGCTTTGGGGACGTGTGGATGGGTGAGACTGATACTGCCAACCTCTGACACATTCTACAGGCTTAGAGGGAAAACTGTCTGTCTAGCATTGTCCTCTGCTGCGTCCGCTACTGTCCTGTGGCAAAGATTGTTGGTAATGCTCAGTGTCTGGCTGCGGGTGGCCATTTATGTCAGTTTATGTAAGCAAATTTTTTCACATATTAGCTGGTATTTCCCACAGGATGTTTTTGCAATTACACCTATGACCAATTTCTGTCAAAGCTGTCATACAATTTTCCTGACTGAATCAGAGTGTGTTGGGTTTCTGAGCCGTGCAGAGTTTCTCCCTGAGGCCAGCCGTGCTCTGTGCCTGTCCATGTAACTCAGGTACTGCTGGTGTTGATGTAAGACCAGAAACCTCCCTCCCTCCCTCCTAACCTCACCCTGTCATGTCATGCATGCTCTCCAAACTAACAATCATATGCACCCACCAGAAATGTGACCACATGTGTCTGTTTGTTACACCCTGCATGTTGTGCAGTATTCTGTATGTGTGGGTGTTTCCATCTACGTAGTATATACGCTCTGTGTGTATGCAGCCATCACTATGACAGAAAAGGTGCGCATGCTTGTGCAGTAAGTCTATGTGTGTGTGTGTGTTCATGCTCTGTGCGTGCATTAACATCCGCTTGTCTGTATGCCAGGCATGTGGAACGGCACCACCAAGGTAGCGGTGAAGACTCTGAAGCCAGGAACCATGTCCCCCGAGGCCTTCCTGGAGGAGGCTCAGATCATGAAGAGACTCCGTCATGACAAGTTGGTGCAGCTCTACGCCGTCGTGTCTGAGGAGCCCATTTACATTATTACTGAGTTCATGAGCCAAGGTATCAGGCTGAATAAACTGTCACGACTCTGATGTACTGTAGATATGAACTGCTGCCCTTACAGGAGGAGGTGAAAGCCTCACGGATGCTAAACTTCTGAATTGAATACCGCAGAAATTAAAAAAACTGAAAAGCATTCATACACCACCAAGGATACACAATCTCTCAATTTGCTATAGTAATACATTAAAATAACTAAAATAATAACTGTACAATACAAATATTAAAAATAACAAAATATGATTCTTGTAAATCCATCCATCCATTCATTATCTATCCTTGCTTAGTCCTCTGTAGGGTCGCGGGAGCCTATCCCTATCCCTATTTGCCTATCGGGCAAAGGCAGGGGACACCCTGGACAGGTCGCTAGTCTATCACAGGGCTACACATAGAGACAGACAACCAAGCACACTCACATTCACAGCTACGGACAATTTAGAATCCTCAATTAACCTCAGCATGTCTTTGGACTGTGGGAGGAAGCCGGAGTACCCGGTGAAAACCCACGCTGCACAGGGAGAACATACAAACTCCACACAGAAAGATCCTAGGCGTCCTAACCGGGACGCGAACCGGGGATCTTCTAGCTGTGAGGCGACGGTGCTAACCACTGAGCCACCGTGCAGCCCATTCTTTTAAATCTTCACTTGCAATTCATTGAAATAGGAATTATGACAATCAGGAGACACATAGTAGATTTCTTTAATTAACGTGAGTGCAGTAGTTCCTAAGAAAATAATCGGGTGCTTCTGAAAAATGCTCTATTCTCAGGAGCACCCTATCTTGTAAAGAAACCTTTCCAATAAATAAATAAATCCTGTATCTGGGTCTGCACCAAAAACATTCACTTTTTTAATTGGCCACTGTCCTAACTCTCATTCATCTTATAAAATGACATTTTTGAGGTATCCTTCTTAGCATGCACCTAACTAACAAACGGGAGTAAAATATAAACTGTCAACACTGAAGACATTTCCTCAACACATTAAAAATTTGGCAGAAGGGTGGTGATCGGGGAGACGTTTTGTAATGTGGAAGACTCTTTGGTTCTCTGAGCTTGACATTTGACTTGCCTGTGGAGATGGCTTGGGGGCAGGCAAAATATTCCTTCAGTATTCACTAAAAACAATAAAGACTGAGGCAAAAGTTGAAACTGAAATGTGTTTGTGCAGAAGAGTTGACTAAAATGTGCCACAGTGTGAATTTACTTGCACCTAGCATGATGTATGTTCATGATGTATAGTTTTGAACATGGCAGAAGATTTGTTGTTCCACAGAGGGTATAAGAGACTGTCATGATCACACTTGTCCCTCTTTCTTTTTTAGGAAGCTTGCTGGACTTCTTAAAAGATGGAGAAGGGCAGAGCCTGAAGCTGCCTCAGCTGGTGGACATGGCTGCACAGGTGAGTTAAAGACAGACACAAACACACCGTGACAGGCTAAAAGAAGCTCATACTTCCACTACAGATCTGAGCTCTTTTTGTCTCTGTGGGTGTGCAGATTGCAGCTGGAATGGCGTACATTGAGCGCATGAACTACATCCATCGTGACCTGCGAGCAGCCAACATCCTTGTAGGAGACAATCTGGTGTGCAAGATCGCTGACTTTGGCCTGGCTCGGCTCATTGAGGACAACGAGTACACAGCCAGACAAGGTAGGAGGATGTCATATTAAGTGTGTGTATGAAGAGTACCACGCTTGCACTGTGCTATGATTAAAGGTGTCTTCTTCTGCTTCCATGCCTATATTTTTATACCTAACCTATCGTAATTATATGATTATGCATCTTCACTGTGTTGCCATGGTTTCAGGAGCAAAGTTTCCCATTAAGTGGACGGCTCCAGAAGCCGCACTGTATGGACGCTTCACCATTAAGTCCGATGTGTGGAGCTTTGGCATCCTACTAACTGAACTCATCACTAAGGGACGTGTGCCGTATCCAGGTACTAGATGACACTCTGTTTGTTCAATATGTTTTCATTTCACAGGTTTATTATCACGAGCAGGGAAAATTCTCCGCACATTTCCTTCCAGATTCTTCTATAGCAACTATCTGGAAAAGTAGTTGCAGATGACAAAGGCTTGGGGAGTTGGCTTACATTTTCACACCAAACAAACCTCATTACGGCGCTGTTGGTCACTGAACAGCTCCACTGGAGACTTCATGGCTTAAGCACCTTGCTCAATAGAGCATCACGAGTAAATGGAGAAAGAGGGGTGACTCTTTCTTAAGCACCTGCCACCCTGCTGTGTAAATTAGCATGCAGATCATGCTGTTTCCTGGTTTTACTGCACTATATGTCCTTTAGCACTTATTTCAATGGATGCAATAAATTTGAAATTTCTTTCACTTGCACGCTATCATTGATACATTTGCAAAACTGCTGCTTTAACCGAATATATTGATTGAAAAATAAAAGTGGTCATTTTGAGTTTTCTATGGCACTTACGTTGTATTGTTCTTTTACTCCAGACATTTTACATTTTGAACTATTGACAGTCTCACTGAGATTAAAAGTCTCTTTTACAGGGCAGTCATGGCCAATTTAGCAGGGCCATCTTGTTAAAGCACATATTATACAGATTTATTGTGAATTAGATAAAATATGAAGAGACTAATCAATGATCAGAACTCACTGAAGGTCAGAGAAAGAATGTGAGACTGGCCAAATGGTAGCAGTACGTGAACCCTGATGAATAATATAAAAACAATGATGCAGTGATTTAAAGGATTTAAGGATAATTGCAGAAAACAGCACTGTTGGTGAGACCTGTTGCCAGTTTATAGCTCTTTTATATTTTGCTGAAGCCACGTGTGCTCTATGTGCATTTAATTTATTTAAACTCCTTACATTTACTCTCAGTTATTTTGATATTCTTTCAAGCTTAAAGCCCTTGAAATGCTGTAAATGAATATATCACATATAAAGGTTTATTTAATTTAGTTTCATGTTTAGTCCAGATTTCTATGCTGTATTTTTGAGTAAACATAAGACTGAAAGTGATGCAATCAGCTCAAATATTCTCACCACTACTGCTTTGGTAATGTTTTATTCTTGTCATCTTTGCCTCTATAACCAGAGTGTCTTTAATCAACCTTTTGTCTCCCTCTCACACATCCTCATCCTCCCTCCCTCCTCCATCCCTCTAGGCATGAACAACCGTGAGGTGCTGGAGCAGGTGGAGAGGGGCTATCGGATGCCCTGTGCCCCGGGCTGCCCCGCCTCGCTCCATGAACTGATGCTGCAGTGCTGGAGGCGGGAGGCCGATGAGAGGCACACCTTTGAGTACCTCCAGTCCTTCCTGGAGGATTACTTCACCGCCACGGAGCCGCAGTACCAACCCGGAGAAAACCTGTGACCACACAAGTGTAGGACAGACATGGAGCAATAAATGGACAGAGACGGAGATAGACACGTGCATACAAATACACTGACGGGCATGTGGTAGTACATATACATGCGTTCAGTGTATTTGTTGCACAAATATAAAGATACATATCATTCCTTTGTTTAACTGTTTAAAGACACTTTGATCATTGATCGCCTTAGCCCATTCAGGACAGATCAGTTAACCGTGTTGGAGAGCAGATTCGGAGCTCTTCTGGTCAGGCCTTGCAGTGATGTTGCTTTGCTCTGTAACCATGACAACAAGGAACCGAAAGAAGATGTAGATGGTTGTGTTGGGGTGGGGGGAAGTCGAGTGGGTACATGATCTGCTCAGCTGCCATATATGTTCAGGTCCTTTGATTTTGTCTTTTTCAGAAGAGCATTTTAGTGGATCGACTGTTTGCCAGAGATGAATGTGATGATACAGAGAGGTTCACAGGTGCGACAGGTTATCAGACGACATTTTAAATACAGTCTTTAAAAACTGTCAGTGAACCCCGTGGACCTGTGTGGTAACTGACTAGATTATGTACAGACACAGACTCTGCTATTTCAGGTTTAAGAAGATTCACACTTCTGCGAGAACTGAACAGAGGTCTGTTTTCTTCTTTATCGTCGTATTTAGAAAAAAATGCTGTTGAACTGATACCACATCCATGTCTGTCTCCTCAAAGTGGTTTTCTTCTTGCAGCCAACATGTGCCTTAATGTGGTCAAATTAAAGACTGTTTTAGATTAAGTACCTTTAATACCGTGTTAGGAAAATCTGAGGGATGGTAAGGAATTCCTTTTTTGTTTGATATTTTGTATGGCAATTTTGTATGAATTGTCTCTTCTGTTGTTTTAATTTAACTCGATATATCTGCATCACAAAGCATTCCATATCTAGTTAGCATGTATGCAGTTTTCATCCATTGGGAGGGCAGCGCGAAATGTTACACATAAAGGGGAAAGATAAGTGTCAGCGGCCTGTGGAAAGATAGTGTTTTAAATGAATTTTTTTTTTTTGACAAGAATGTAACCTTCATGTTGAGATTCCCCTGTCATGTCATTGTAATAAAAATCTGATATCTTTTCCAGGGTATGGCATGTCTCTGTTTATGTGTGTATTTATGGGCATTTACACTGTCACATCATAGATTTTAAAGTTTTGTCATATGAAGCTAAGTAACGATAATTAGTTGCACAGCCAACAGTTAATACAAAGGAGTTCTTAAATCTATTGTTCCTGCGTCTCGGCCGATTATATCTTTGACCAAATGGAAGCAACCTCAACTGGCTGAACAATGGGGGACTTCTCTTTGTGACTTTGACTCTGTGTAGGTCATTCAGACTTGTGCCTGCAATTTTGCTGCACATTCTAACAATTCCTTCTAACCTGCTCCTGTTTTTCAAAGCAAGTGCCCCAAACCAGCAAATAAAAGAGAAGGTTAAAACAGACCTAATAAAACAAGAATAAATCATTCTCATGAAAATCACGTTGACCTTAAAACTTCTGAGCTTCCGATAAAAGCATAGGCGCTGATGGGCCTTTGCACAAACTACACCGGTACTTGGATCAAAGGTTGACTTATATACTTGTACTTATAGCAAAAGAACAAATAAGGAAAGCTTTTCTCCTGAATGATCATTTCCTACACAGATTTACTTCAGTGCAGCTTTGATGTACCGGAGTATTTTGATTATACATTTCAGAAATATTGTATTTTTTCTTCACTGCACTAGCCTAGTGCAGTATACTAGTTATTTAGCAGAGTCAAACTGATATAAAACTGAGGGAACATGTTGTATTACTTAGAGTACATTTCACTTATAGAGCTACTTTTACTTAAATATGATTTAAAATTCAAGACATTTTTTTTATTTCTTTCTGAATACAAGATTGATTTGAAATGTATGCTTGTATAAATCTGTATGATTTAAGACATATATTAACGAGTTGAATATATTTTTTAGCAGACAGGGCAGATTTTCTTTCTTATTTATTGTTTTTCAGGATGATTAAACGTATTTGTATATTTGTTAGTGTTGTAGGCAATTCCAGGTAACTATTTTCTGCCCTTCCACTCTCTCTCCGTCTGTATTCACTCTCGTTCTGTCTTTAGAAAACTACCGCTCCCATAGTTCCAGAGGTGCAAAGTGGAGCCAGCTACGGGTGCCCGGATGGCTTTAACAGTCAGGCACGTTGGAGAGGCACAACGGAGACTGGGGCGCACGAGAGACAGAGAGCTGGAATTGCAGAGGCAGAGACGCACGGGCGCACGGTCGATTTTCGCCTCCCGCATACTGGGGAGTCCCGCGCCTGTCACCAAAACCGGAGCACCGGGCTCGAGTGCGGTGGTGTCAGCGCCTTAACTGGGGAGAAAACTGTGAAGCAACGTCCCTGCTCCTTATTTCTGAAAGCTTTTTCTTTTTTTGCTCTTTGCTTTTCCCATCTTTTGTGGGTGCAGATATTGATGTGAGCCAGAGGAGCGGTTTTCTCTCCGTTGACGGTGGCGCGCGACGGCGGGAGGAGACAGCGCTTGAACATTGATGTGGGAGGACTGTCTCCCTCCGACGCGGGGAGCGCAGATGACGGGGGAAT
>OMNN01023995.1:11933-23235 GCA_900302755.1 Chromis chromis
ACAGAACATAAATAATAATAATCTAACCTTTATTGATCCTCTTGGGAAAATTCCTTGTCTGCATTTGACCCATCCTATTCAAAGTTAACCTTAACTATACATACTAGGAGCAGTGGGCTGCCGCGGTGCAGCGCCCAGGGAGCAGTCAGGGGTTAAGGGCCTTGCTCAAGGGCCCAACAGTGGCCGCAGTGGGCATTCGATCCTCTGACCTTCTGATCAGTAGCCCAGGGGTTTAACCTGGTGTGCCACCGCTGCCCCAAACAGTTTGACATTCTGAAAAATCTGCATATCTAGTTTCATTTAAATTTAAACAAAAAGAAGACATTGTGGTGCCAGGCCCAGTAACTTGTAGGTGTCTCTACTGGTTGATTGGTAACCTCCCATTAACAACAAGACTACAGGGAGTGACTGGTGCAAGCCAAGAAATATTAAGATCCATAAACCCTGTCACACTGAATAATACAGGTTTTACACCATCCGTTTCCCCATGTTTCAGTCTCAAACTGTTGGTACTTTAAGCACTAGTGGAGTAAAGTTGTATGTCTGTCCTTTTCCTATCCAGGAAACTCAATCTAATGAATGTCAGCTGATTATAGCAATAAAATATTTTCAGATTACATTAGTATTTATTAGGGCAATTCCCATTTATTATTTCCAGACGTGCTGCCTGTATAATGACTGACTTTGCCAACTCATTTGTAAACATGTGCAACGTCCAAATCCATCTGTATGGTACCACTTTGTGAGTGAACCTGCAATACTCCCTACATTAGAAAATAGATACCACAGCCAAAAAATGTCTACCTTTGCACTCACTCCCTTAAGCAAGAGCTGCCAGACGCACAACACAAGGTGGAGCGCGGTGATGTAAGCGTGGCCAAAGCGTTGTAGTGTTTGGCAGAGGATGGAGGATAAACATGACGCAGTGGTGAAAGAGAGGAGAGGATCCTGTGCATATGTGGACTCACCAGGGAATGTCTCTTTACGTGCTCGCGGCGGGTGAACAGCTTGCCACAGATGTCACAGCTGAAGGAGCGCACACCCGAGTGGATGATCAGGTGCCTCTTGAGCGTGCGCCGGTGCTTGGCGATGTAGTTACAGTGGGGGCACTTGAGCTTATTGAGGGCTAGGTGGGAGGACTCGCCTGGGTAGAGAGAAACACAAAGATGCAGGAGATCAGCAAGGAATAAATATTAAGTTTTACTCAACTGGACTGGAAGTTACCTTAAACCAATAATGAGAAGGAACAAGACAATTATCATAAAAGCTTCATTTCCGTGTATAGATCCTCTAATGAGAGAGGGGTGTGTCTGGAACCATTATCCTGTTTATCAAAACACCGAGTTAGGATGTGGCAACCATTACTGAGAATAGAAAACCACAACCTTGGATGGATCAAAGATCATTTACTCAAAGCTGCACAACACTACAATGGGGCAAGTGATTACTATGGCGGCCATGTTAACACCCATCTCTTTGAATGTTGCTAAGGAACCGTTGCTTGTCTGCAGCTTCACTTAATGATGTTGGGGGCTTCGCCATGGCAATGTCAGACAGGATGAGGATTCATATTAGCTGTAAATGTAAAGCAGCAACAGAGATCGTGAATAAACTAGATGGTCATTATCCTAGATAGTCCTCCTAACATACAAAGCTCTTAAGGGGCAAGGACCAAGTTACATTGCGAGCTCCCTTATTAGTTACACACCCTCAAGAGCACTGCGATCATCTGCTGCTGGGTTATTGGAGGTTCCCAGAAACAGCAAAAGGAAAATCGTGATGCAGCCTTTGCTAACTACGCCCCAAAGCTATGGAACACCATACCTCTAGACATGAGGGAAGCCAACTCAGTAGATCTTTTTAAAAGAAAGCTTAGGACATATCTCTTTACCTTAGTCTTTTAACTTACTTAGATAAGCAGACTTAAAGGCAGAAGCTGAAGAGGATAGTGAGGGCAGGGCAGGTGAGGCAGTTAGGCCTCCACCTTCAGCACTCTCTATACTTTCTACCCCCTATCCGAACCAGGGTCTGTATCCCCACCCCACTTTTCTTGGTGCAGTTGGTGAGAGGCAGAGGTAGGTGATGGTAGTGCCGTTTGTGTTAGTGTAGGTAAGGCGTATAAGTTTTTGTTGTAAATGTTTTAAGTGTTTTAAGTGTACTTTGTAATATTGCGGATGTTTCCTTATTGTAAAGCGCTTTGAGCTGCAAATCTTGTATGAAGGGTGCTATACAAATAAAGTTATTATCTATTATTATTATTATTATGTAGTTTGGTGGGACTCAAAGTACTGCAACTGAAACACCTTCTAATGCAATTCAAATGACGATGACACACAACTAACAACATAATGAATCACTGACTCACAACAAACCACATGGTAAGCTATATTGTCATTCCAAAGCACGTTTGTGAACAAACAGACATGCATTTTGTTGTGTTAAATAACAGATTATTAGCAACTAACAACCACAAATAAACTTAGCAAAGCTTATAAATTAAACAAGCCTGAAATAACAACTATTAATCCTCAATTTCCGCAAAGGTTGGCCATTAGATTACTTAAGAGCTAGAGCCTTGAGGTATCAACATGTTCTTTTATTTCAGTGTGTAAAGAAACAAATAGAGATGTCAGATGTTTGCACCCGCGTTTTCTACATTAACGCTCCACCAGGGATGTTTATGCTAACAAGCCACTGATGACAGCTGGGCTTACAAATAAGCAATGTATTGATTTTGAAAAGGCTCCAAACAGAGTGTTAGTCTTCTCCGCTGAGAGTGGGGTAACAGGGCCTATCCTTTTGTTTGAACCAGGGAGCACACAACAGAGGCGTTGTCAAGGCAGGTTGCTAGGGGGAGAGGGGAGGAGGGGGAGGGTTGATGAGAAGCAGGTCACCTGCGTATTCAATCTGCGTGTGTGTGTGTGTGTGTGTGTGTGTGTGTGTGTGTGTTTGACGCAGCAGAGAAGCACCTTGTGGACGTGCAACAAGCTGTTAATTTAAAGCTTCAGCGGTTTAGTATAAAGTTACATTTTAACTATCTGTTATTAAACAAACGGAGCAGACAAAACTGCCTTTAGTGAAAGATTAAAAAAATGAATCTTTACTTTTGTTTGTTTTTAAAGTGAGATTGAATATTTCTGTAGATTTACACTTAATTTTTCCTCATGTTTATATGGGTTTATATGTAATGTCCCTGAATGCAACCTTCTTACTTCTGTCCCCTTCATGCCTTCTCAGCAGATGTCTCAACTCCACCTGTCCGCCCTACTCTTAAATCAATATTGATCGTGTGCATGTATAGAGGGTCATAAATAGGAGATGTGGCACCAATCACACCAGTACGTTTCATATACAGCACTTATTATACAACGCCTCTAACTATCCATTCATTTTTAACACCCTCTTTACCCTACGCACAGATTTTTCGGAACCAATTTCATTTTATATAATAACATTAAAATAAATTAACTGTGCTATAAGCTGCAGTCTTGAACTTTCCGTCTTCAGGCTGTTGGCATTTGCAGCCTGAATACAGAATCAACACACACTGGAGCTCCTAAACAAAGCTGCTGAAGGGGGCAAATATCAGCTCAAGTAAAGTTCTCGTCTCCTCTGCCAGTTTTTTAGTTCAGCTTGTGTCTGATTAAAACCTGTTGTCTAAGTGTAAACAGTATACATTATAAACAGTACTAATTGTCTTAGTATACACTCAGGACACAATGCTAACAAGGCCAAGTGTTTTCAGTGATGTTCACGAAGCTGTTCTACCTCCATCCACAGTTCCTTTTTAAAAATTTTCAACTGTGAGCAGCTCTTCTATTGAGTACTACATTACGGGGGGAAAAATGTGTCCACTCAAAAACATTTCTACAGACTGACACTTTTGTGTACAGTTGTAAACATACTGTGTAATCAAAACATAGTCAGAAATGCTCTGTTATATATATGTGGTTTCCTGGCCTTTTTCACATCCTTTATAAATAGACTGAAAAGAAGAAATCTAAAAGTGCATTTGGGTCGCATGGCTAGCAGTGCCTAACGTTGCCGAATGCTCAAGTATCTTTGCACTTCTGTAATATTGTCCTACACGCAAAAATGATCAAAACAAGTGACTGCAAATATATTGTGATTTTGTTTTTTAACCATTTTATTTTTCTAGACTTCTTGGCCAAAGACAAAGTCCAGGCTTTGTTGAGGAAAAGAGTTTTAGACAGTTTTTGATACATTAGCGCACTGATTTGCCTGAGCTTCACTGGGCTTTTGCTCTCCTGGGGAAAGCGTAACTCAAAATGCACTAGAAGAACTTGCTCCCCTGGGAAAGTGCCTGGACATTAGCTCTTGGGCAATTCCTGGACCTTTTAGTGGTTAAGTACCTCACAAGGGTATCATACAGGTCAACCACACCTTAAAAAACTGGTTGAACATGAGTCCTTAAGTAGAAACAAGGTGTTTGTCTGCTCGCTTGTTAAAAGGAGGCATGTAAAACAGACTGACCACACTCATTTGAAAAGATACATAGAACTACAAGCTTTTAAAGATACACTAAATAAGCCAATGCTGGTAATTTAGCTGTAGTCTAGAGAGTGTGGCATCTTACCATTCTCCCAGGACTCTCCTTGCTGTAAGTCTTGGATGATGCTATACTGGATCTGATTGGCCAACTCTGGGAAAGAGGGAGGGGACAAGAGGAGCGAGAGGGAGAAAGAGAGATGAGAGGTGGTTGAGAGCCTGGAGGGGGGATGCACACCTCACAATGTCTTGTGTACACAACTAACCACCCCCACATGAAACAATGGACGTTTCAGTGAAAATAGGCAAACACAAACCCACACACACACAAACCCACACACACACACACACACACACACAGGCCCCTACTGTATGCAAAGCTGTGTGTTCCTCAAGGCAGGGCAACAAACTAACCAGGGCTCTGGCAGGGAGGGGGTTAATTAGAAGAGGACAGAGTCGAGCCTTCACACCGGCTCATCTTACACTCAGCTTTTGTAAGCACTTGTGTGAGCACCTGTGTATGTGTGTGTGTCCGGTTCCTCGAGCATCAGCGCTTCAAGCCCATTAAAGACACGCCCCTGTGTGTGTCCGTGTGTGTGTGTGTGTGTGTGTGTGTCCATTCTCCCTGGGTCAATATTTGGAATAGTGAGGACAGCCCCAGTGCATTAGAGTGGATTAGGGAGGGAAGGGACTGCCCCTGGCGGCTTTGCACCTCTCAGGGACGGTGGGGAGGGGGGTTGGGGGTGTTATCGTGTGTGGGTGTGCTTGTGTGAGCTTCAACAGAGTGCAGTGTGCATGCAAATGCATTTCACCTGCTCTGTGTGTCTGTGCAGCACCCACCCTTTAAACAATCCAACAGTCTTGTTTGGAGAAGACCCAAGAATTTACTGGCCACGAGTGTGCTGGCTGTGAGCTCAGCGTCGTGAGAGCAGACAGCAATGGTAAAGTACTTATGGCCTTCAGACTGCTCCTCGCTTTCAACGGTTCATATTTTCCACAACACTATCCTACCTGTGACTGCAAGCTGTCCAAGTCCAAACCAGCTGCCTCTATTAGGATCACCTGTGACTTTGTGTCTGTTTTGGTAAATTATTACTGCTTTTCTCAGTTTTACACAATTGCAAAATAAATATTTGAATGTTGAATGTTTGGACTATTCATCAGACAAATCAGACGTGTGAAGACATCGCTGTGATTGTTGCAGAATCTTACAGATATATATATTTTTTTTTTACCATTTTCATGCACTTTAAATATCAATCAAGAATAAACTTCTGCAAAATAATAAATGTAAATGTTGTTTGCAGTCCTAAACATTTTATGAATGATGAACAGCCTCTAAAAACAAGAAAAGGTGCAACAAGAATTTATTTTTTTAAAACAAGCACATATTTAGACAAGGGGTGACATAGCAGCAGAAAGAATGCCACCATTTGGGCTACTACGTTTCCATCCTTGAAGCATGACCGCACAGACAAAACTGAAGCAAAATGAAAGCCAAAAGGGTGACATCACTGTGGGAAACTGGGACGGCTAATATTTCTGGATGGTTATTCATGGGCTCAAACACAAATATGCAAGCAAACGACAACTAGTTTTGGAGACTGTATCATAACCAAAACATGGTGTGTAGTTGTGCCTATGAGCAAAATGGTAAACCCTCTCTTCCGTTTTCTGCGTGACTATGTTCAGATTATTAATCATTTTTTCTTTGTAAAGTAATATTTTAGTAAAGTGGCGCCAACATTTAAGATTTAAGATCATGTGACACACATTTCCGAAGCGAGCCACAACAAATGAGCGCTGTATGCAGCACAAGGCTAGACAGCAGAGAGAGACTGTGGGAAACGCTGTCACGAACTGCAATCGCTGACAAATAACTTTCTGTCTATAAATGGTGCTGGACCATGGGGTGAAAAATGGCATTGACATGGTTTTGAGTACTACAACTCTAGAAATGTAGTGGAGCCCATGCAGTTCATTCTATGATACAGCTCGTCTTTAACAGGGCTTCAGACTGTGACCAAAATGGTTGCATATGTGACCATTTTTTGAGTGTGCCTTTTAAATTTTCAATTGGTCGCATTCATGTGAGTGAATGATTATTATGAAGCCATTTTGGTGTAGTGGGTAGCTACTGCGTTAGCCACAGTGGTGGAAAATACTACTTTTATTTCTTCCCTGGCCTTGTCAGTCTATCCCTGCCTGATGCTTAAAACAAGCTGTTTAGCCATTTAGCTGTTGTGTGTTCCAAAGATAAAGAGGTCCGTAGCTGATTACTGTTAAAGAAAATTGGGAAAGAGGAGGCGACTGATGGGGAGAGAGAGGTGCCGACTCAGACACACCAGATGATCAGAGAGCAGGTGCAAGCAGAAAGATACTGACTGAACCAGTGAAGGAAAAAAATACAATACATTCAGTTACAAGAACTATTGCAGAAGGAGGGGTGCAAAATTAAATAGATATTATCAGAAATATGATTTTAGTTTCCCCCCCCGATTATATGAACATGATCGACTCCGCTCATGAAAAGTTACATGCGCTGTTTTCTCCGCTCATGTGGATAAAATCACTCCATTTCGTCTTGGACAGATCTGACATTAGAACACCCTACTTCACTATTTTCAAGTACATTTTTGCTCACACACCTGTCTGAGAGCACTGCAGCCACTAAGTAGCATCGACCACAGCCTGCAATGTGAGGCGTTTAGGGAACATCGGTAAATGTGGGTTCTATCGATAAGCAGATGTTCAGCAATTAAGGTTTTGCCTGTGCCAAGGTAGGAGGTGTGACTCACTGAGAAAGCTGGTCGCACCAGTGCTACCAGTAAAAAAGGAAGTCTGGAGCCCTGTTTAACCACAAGTACGTGTACACAAATGCAGAATATCATGTGTTTGATCATTAATGTGACATGTTTCTAAAACATATCAACTTATCTGGACTCTAGTGCACAACAGTTCCAACATCTGATGAATTAATTTGATTATTCACAATAATAATAGTGACTAGGAAGCAGCAAAAGATATTTGAATTAACCAATAGCGAGGCTGGTTATCTACTACAGAGTGAAAGCATACATGAGAAACATACACCAATTAGGTATAACATTATGACCACCTGCCTACTATTGTGTTGGTCCCCCAGTATTGCACACGTGTATTTATCCGGTAAACACTTGTATATATTGTTTTTATTGCTTGTATTTTACTTATCTTTCTTTATTTTTCTTATTTTTTATTTATTTGTTATGATTTTTTGGACCAATTTTGTGCCACCTCGTGAATACGTGTGCTGGTATGACTATAAAGAACCTTGAATCCCTATGTGGTCGAAAATGCTCTGAACCATTGGGCATGGACAAGAGGGTGTCTCAGGGTGTCCTATGGGGTTTGGCACCACGACGTTGGCAGTGGATCCTTTGGGTACTCTGGGTTGTGCATTGGGGCCTCTGTAAATCAAACTTGTTCCACTGCAGTGCATTTTCCTGCGGGGGTAGGCCAGTGACATTTGGGATTGCCATTTGCATGAGGGAGTGTGCTTGTTCTGTGACAATGTTTATTTGGGTGTCTTAGTCTCATCAACATGGATGGCAGAACCCAAGGTTTTCCAGCAGAACACCACATAGTACCAATATGATCAATGTTATTCACTTCACCTGTACATTTACTGTAACAGTTTCACGTGACTCTTTTTTTCCTCTTTGTCCTCTCTGCCTGTGTACCTTTGTAAAGTAAATCCATATAAAAATCTGCAATATCCTTGATGCAGTCAAGCAAAAACAAGTCTTTCCTGCTACAACACTTCTGGACTCCAATCTCTTGAAAAAACCTACAGAGATTTTTCAGTCGGTACTATGGGCAACACTACTCTTTAAAGGGACCTGAGAAAATGCTAAATAAAGTATGGAACGGCTGAAAATTCAACCACATTGATGAATTAAACTTCACATAAACATAATCCTGGGCCACGTCTTGCAAAATGCGCAAAAGGCCCTCCTCTCGCCCCAACATCAAACAACAGCAGGATAATTTGTTGCACATTTCGGCCTTAAATTCTCTGGACACCACCGCTCTCAGATGTTTGACACTAGGGCGTCCATTAGTTACAGACATTCACTGTTTTTGCTACAGTAGTGAAGAACCGATTTGACTGCTGAGACTGGGAGAGGGTTATTTTTAGTGAACCTATCTACGTGGACAAATCTTTACAGAGACATGATCCTCACATTCTCTGTTTAAACTGGTGACTGGTTTTGCATGAATGAAATCTACAGTTTGAAGTGTACGGACTTTAGGACACAAAAATATAATTTAGAGGTAAACTGCTGCCTTGAAACCTTTTACTTTGACTAAGAGCCTACTTGAAGCCTTAACCATGTCTTTATTTGGAAAAGTAGTATACATTAAAAAGGAGACATGGAGCTAAACAACAAAGAAGTGAAGAGAAAAAAAAGGGTTAGAGACTTAGCACACTAGCAGACAAACTGTCTTTAAGCCAGTGTCTCCATAGGCTATTACAACACCCTGGATCACTTCATGCACACATTAAAAGAGCCCTAGGAGGAGTTGGAGGCACTAAGAGCATTCAAGCGCATTTAGGGAGGCCTGAGGGGAAGAAATGTTTCCCCTACTTTCTTCATTATCCTGCATCAGGGAGGGCTTCTCTTTCTATTTCTACAGACACTTTGTGCCTCACACTTCCCTTCCCCCTGCCCATACCACTCCACTTAATATGTGATATCATTATGGTTACATGGAGTGCCATGCTTAATGGGCCCAACAGAAGGAGAAGGCTGGAGCTAAGAGAAGAGATTACCAAGAGCACTACACTGGATGTGGATAGGATGGGATGGATGGAGCAATGGATAGATTAAGAGATATAGAGGGGAAGGTATCAAAGGGAAAAGAGAAACGATGGAAAGGACAGAACTGTTTTATCAAGCAAGAAAAAGAGGATTGGAAAATTGATTGAATATGCCAAAGCCACTTAAAAAGGTCAAAGGGATCTGATGCTATTTTCAACCACAGTATAAAGCATTGGTTTAAAAATGAATGCAGTGCACAACAAAAATTTTCAATTTTTCGACAGTCCTTGAACTGCTCATCTCTGAAATACAGTTCGATTAGAAAACTTAACCAAAAATAAGCTTACTTTACGTTTAGCTCACTGAGTTAAGGCAATACCACATGGGCTCAGTCCCTTAGCAGCGGTCATGAGTTCGAGTCCGGCTCAAGACCTTTCTGCATATCACTCTCCTCTATCTTTTACCCTGTCTCTCTGTCAATAAAATGGGAAAAACTATCCCCCAAAAATACTTAAAAAAAACAAAACAAGATATTCCATCAAAAATAACTTTATTCTAAATTTCCTATTTAAAGATTTACCAAAAAAATAAGTATTTGCTCTAACCAGATTCTGTAAAAAGACAAAAAAAATAATCTGTGCTGTTCAGTGCAACCGTCAAGCCATTAGTGACTCAACTGCAACCAACAGTCACATGAAAAAAATTCAGGGACTTTTCGGCTTTTGGGAAAACCTTTGAGCACTTGGAAAATTGTTGGACATGTTGATTCTAGTTTTTATTTTTTAAGTTTTGTAAAATAACTCAAAGAAATTCAACTTTCATTTTTCTTTTTTTTAACAAGGTATGGCAATATACACTGAACGGCCACAACATTATGACCACTGACAGGTGCAGTGAATAATTAAATTGGTACTATGTGGTGTTCTGCTGGAAAATCTTGGATTATGTTGATGAGACACCCAAATAAACATTGTCCCAGAACTAGCACACTCCCTCATGCAAATGGCAATCCCAAATGTCACTGGCCTACCCCCGCAGGAAAATATAAGAATACATTTTTGATTATTCTCTACTTCCAGCCATGGTTGTGCTTGCAGTGGAAAATGAGCTGACAGTGAGTAAAAAATAAATAAATAAAATAAAAATAAATATATATATATATAGATCTAAAAAATGCCCAGAAACTGCTTAGGATTCAGGTTAAACACCACACTCTCACACCTCTCATCTCTCCAGGTGGGTGTTAACTTTCGTAAGCCCCCTGCTTTGGAGTGATTAGTGGAGATCACGGCTAAGAGTGACTCACTTGTCGGCTATGCATGGCAGGTTGAAAGCATGATAAGAAAATCTCTCAGCTTTTGGGTGTAACAGCAGGGTGCTGATTGAAAGCTTAAAATGCGTTCTTTATTTAATTTAATCGTGAAAACTAGTGATCACGCCTGTGTTACACACTCCACACAGCCGTCAGGTGATCATGCATTTGACATGAATAAATACATCGATCAGGCATAACATTATGCATGGGCATGGACAAGAGGACCTCTCAGGGTGTCCTATGGGGTCTGGGACCAGGATGTTGGCAGTGGATCCTTTGGGTACTCTGGCTTGTGCAGTGGGGCCTCTGTCAATCAAACTTGTTCCAATGCATTCCTGTTGATGCTTGATCAGAATGGGGTCTAGGAAGTTTGGAAATCAAAATCTGGGGCAATTGTCATGTTCCTCTAGATGTTCCCGATTGTTGGATGTTTTTGCCATGTGGTGGGGTGCATTTTCCTGCGGGGGTAGGCCAGTGACATTTGGGATTGGCATTTGCATGAGGGAGTATGCTTGTTCTGGGACAATGTTTATTTGGGTGTCTTAAGTCTCATCAACACAGATGCCAAAATCCAAGGTTTTCCAGCAGAACACCACATAGTACCAATATGATCAATGTTATTCACTTCACCTGTCAGTGGTCATAATGTTGTGTCTGATCGGTGTATAGTATA
>OMNN01023996.1:0-17999 GCA_900302755.1 Chromis chromis
GGAACAAAATATCAGCAGCTATTAAGTGTTCAGAACTCGGATTGCACTGGGGTAGAAGGTGTTAAGGAACCTAGAAGAGCGGGCCTTGATGGACCTGTACCTCTTCCCTGAGGGCAGCAGGAGAACAGGCTGTGCCCGAGGTGTGAACTGTCACAGGTGATGCTTGTGGCCCTACGCAGACATCTGATGTTATAGACGTCTGACAGAGAGGACAGCTGTACTCCTATGATGCTCTGTGCTGACTTCCTGACTCTTTCCAGAGCCTTCTTGTCAGCCTGAGAGCTGCTCCTGAACCACACCAAGATGTTGTGGGTGAGGATGCTCTCTACAGAACACCTATAGAAGGACAGCAGCAGGCTCTGGGACACGTTGACCTTTCTCAGTGACCTTAAAAAGTACAGGCGCTGCTGTGCCTTTTTCACGAGGGCGTTGGTGTTAGTGCCCCATGTAAGGTCCTGAGAAATGTACGTTCCCAGAAACCTGAAGTCACTGACCCTCTCTACCAGGTCCCCTCGGATGAGAAGAGGGGGGGGGATCCTCCCTCTTCCTCCTGAAGTCCAGCACCAACTCTAAGCTTAATAAGGCTGATTTTTAGCATCTGTTTGTTAAGAATTTAACGATGTAAAAGGCCGTGATGTCAATGGTGTGTTCACAATTTGTTTTTGCTGCCTCAGAGTGGACAATAAACCTAATTACTGCAGGATTCAAATTGTTTCTGTAACAGAGGTCTTAAATCTGAATATTGCTAAGAAAAAATGTAGATATATCTTGTAGTGTCAGTGGCCAAAATAAAATGTGAATTAACGTAGAATTTATCACTAAGTTTCAAAACTTTTAAAACAATATGTTAATGTTTTGTTTTGTGTTTTGTAGGTGACGATAAACAGCAAAGGCCTGGTGTACTCAGTGATTCTGCTGTTGGCCTCAGTCACACTCACTGTGAGTAGATTTCCACCCTGCTGGCCGCTGCTGTTAAAAATCACAGATCTATTTCAGAGATTGAGTCACAGTAAACAAACTCAGGTCAGCTGTCTGTTTTTCTTCGCCTCCTATTTTGATCTTATCTTTTTCCCTGTCGTGGCCTGAGAGCCCCTGGTTCTGTTTTCAGACACTGGGAAAATTGTTTTTGTTGCTATTTTCAGATCAACAGGAAATGAAGTGTATTGTATTAAATTCCGGCTGCAGTGATTCTTTCCGTCTCTCCTCAGGTCCTATGTGTCCACCTGAACCGCTGGAGGTTGGACCGCAGGCTGGGACTCTGTCTCCTGGTGCTCTACGCCATCTTCCTTCTCTGCTCTGTTGGCTTCGAGAGGCTGTAGAGGACACACACACACACACACACACACACACTCCTCACACACACTGACAAGTGGGCCGACTTGTTCTCAACCTTCCCTGCTGCCATTATTAATCAAATGTACGGAGAGATGAATTCTAATTTCATTTCATAGTAGCTGTACATGTTTGAGCAGCGTTATTATGACACCGGCTGCCTGAAAGCGACATTGTTTACCTTTGATAAATGAGTATTTTACATAGTTTTGTACCGAAGCACCTCCTGCCCAGCTTTTGTGAAATGAAACCCAACCGATAATGCACTATGTCTCACAACAAATTTATAAAGTATTGAATTTGTATTCTGAAACCAAGAATATTACGTAATGGACCCCAGAGTGTGTTAGTTTACTTATCATTACTTTACAACTGCCACAAGTAACCTCAATGACCAGATGATTATACATGTACGTTTATATAGTTACTTCTCAGTTTGTGCATTTACATTGTGTGAAGTTTAACGTCATCACACCTTTGTGTCTGTAGCTGTAAATGGTGTAGCATGGCTGATCATCACGCTCCAGATAATTGCACTAAGCCACTGTTGTCTTGGCCGTGTACATAACGTAGGCCCCCCTCTTTCCTAAAAGCTTCTCAGCACAGGGTTGTGTTTTTGTTTAAAGCTGACTATATTCTACAAAGTGTTTTTGAGTGTCTGTTGTGGAGAGAGAGTCCTTGAGTATAAGTCCTTGAGTTTTGAGTGCAATAAAATGCTTTGTTCTGTGAGGTTTGTCTTCTGTGATTGAAATATCATAACCCCAGATATGATCTCTTTTAAATTTCCTTTACTTGCCTTTAAAGTTCACAAAAGGGACGAGATTTAGAGCAACATGGTTTGATCAAACCAAAAGTCTTCATTTCAACATTTTCCAAACAAGGATGTAGAAGACTGCATTAAAACTTAATAGTTCCTCAAAAAAAAGAAGCATTTATACCCTTAAATGTGTTATAATTTACTTCTCAGCAAGCTTGGAGGCGTTTACCTGCTGCACTTCAGCACCAGGAACAGCTGCACATGTTCAGTTGGCTAGTTGAGGGGAGCTGTCCAAGTGCTGAAACCAGGACACATGCATCATGGTCTGAATTGGTTTGATTGCCTATCAGGTTTTCCCATATTAGAAATTTGTCTTGGTGTTTTGGCGCAGAACATTAATCACTGACTTTTTAAAAAGATCTAAAAAAGCAAGTGCAGCAAATCAGTGTTATAAGTCAAGAAAGCAGCAAGTGTAGCAAATCTAAGGGATTATAAGTAATAAAAAGTAATAGAAATATTTACAGTGTGCAGGAATGTGCAAATTCTTTACCTGAGAATGTGCAAAACTACATAGTATATGGTGTAAACAACTTGAGATGTGCAAAAGATAATTTTATTTAAAAATAATGATAAAAATAATAACAATAATCTAACCTTTATTGATCCCCTTGGGGAAAATCCTTCTCTGCATCTGACCATCCTATTCATAGTGAACCTTAACTATACATACTAGAAGCAGTGGGCTGCCGCGGTGCAGCGCCCAGGGAACAGTCAGGGGTTAAGGGCCTTGCTCAAGGGCCCACAGTGGTGGTGACTGGGACAAGCGGTCGCTCTCACTTTCTCACCTCAACCTCTTGCCAGTCCGGCGGCTTGAACTGGCGACCCACTGGTTACAAGTTCGCTTCACAAACCACTAGGCCACCACTGCCCCAACGTAATGTTATGCCCCTCAGATACTTCTTTTTTAATTAGTGTCCCAAAACCAGTAGAATTATTTATATAGTGAATATCTAAATAACAAAAAATATAAATACACAGCTGTATTCAAAAACACCAACATACTTGTATCAACAGGAAAATTGTGAGACGTGCAAAAAGGTGTAGTACTTTTGTTCTCCCAACTCTCCCAGAGCTGCTACCTCCTCCATTAACTTTGTGCACTTGTTCAGTATAAACAGTATTCTCACAAAATGAGTCGGAAATATGGAAATGTGACACAGTTCTGATATTTTCTGGAGCAGCTGTGAAAACATCAAGGACTAAAAGAGGCAAAAACCAAGCCCTCATCATAGAAGCAGGGCAGTGGTTTGTGAAGCAAACTTGTAACTGGTGGGTTCGAGTCCCTGGACTGTCAAGAGGTTGAGGTGGGAAAGTGAGAGTGACCCGTGTCCCAGTCACCACCACTGTGGGCCCTTGAGCAAGACCCTTAACCCGTGTCTGCTCCCCGGGCGCTGCACCGCGGCAGCCCACTGCTCCTAGTATGTATAGTTAAGGTTAACTTTGAATAGGATGGGTCAAATGCAGAGAAGGAATTTCCCCAAGGGGATCAATAAAGGTTAGATTATTAGATTATGATTATTATTAGAAGGAACACAGTACTTAAAGCAAAACACAAACTGTAACAACCGATGTCATGTTTTGTTCTTTGAACGTCCTTAAAAGCTGATTGTTGCCTGATTTAAATATAACAAAACATTTCTAAAACTAACATGAGGTCAAAGACTGTACCATTGCCTTGTTCAACATGTTCTCCTTCATGGTTGCTGAAAAAAACTGAGACTCAGTCCCACCCTTTCTATCACAGCTGATCATAATGTGATTAATAGCAATAAACCAAAAAGTAGTCGTCATCAATTCGTGAGGCAAAAGATTTGCACCTCCTCAATAAATCTGCAAATTGTGAGAATTGAAGTAGCTCTAACAGCTGATCAAAACATATTTCAACTATATTGCATCCCTTTAAATATGCTAGTAATGAAGTATTTGAAGCAAAAACAATGGACACGTAATTCAAAGTGATTTTTATTTCAGTCAGGCTAAATTGGCTTCGATACCAAAGAAATGTAAAAATAAAAATAGTACAACAAAGTACATCATTTTACAAATACTCATAATGAAGGTCTGACATATCAGAATAATCAAATAAATTCAAACATGTCACAGTCATAACAAAAATAGAAAAAGTCAATACAGTACATAGAATGCATTAGGAGCTATATATTGAAGTGTTTGCTATACCGTAGACTTTACAAAATTCTACTAGAAAAAACTCCCAATACCAATGGAATATCAGGTAATACAAAATGTAAAAAAAAATACAAACAATACAACAACAACAAAAAAACAAAAACGAAAAAAAAAAAAAACACTTGTGATGTGAGTGTGTGTGTGTGCATTCATACAGGTGCAATCTGCATGCAAATCTGCCTCAGGGTGACAAATCATAAAAGCAGCTACAGTTTGTAAATGATTGTGTGTTGTCGGCGCGACAGCAGCTGTTCAAAACGACGTGTGAAAGGATGATGTCACGGCCAAACTATTTCTAAAAAGCTAGCACAAAAAACATCTGAGAAAAGGATGCATCTTTATGGTCACTAGTTTCATGTGTTGGATGGGCTAAAATGTGGAACTGCCATCAGTTTCTCCAATAAGAGCAGCATTAAGTTACGTCTGATGGAGAAACGACGATAACAAATGGCATCATACCGAAAGTTTCATTTTTAATGAGCCCAGCCTGAAGAATACGCTCAGTTGTGTAGTGTTTGGTTGAAGCAACTGATCTCAGTAACAGAATCAGTAATGAAAATTAGTTCTTTTAAAGTAGCAACACCAAAAGCTTTTGTGCTAACAGACTTAATTTTACCATCTTTGTGCCCCTGATTTAAGACAAAGATGATTCATGGTGCTTATGATGAGCTCCCTTTGAGCAGAGTCACTTTGTTTCATATGAAGCTAGACCTTGGCACTGACCGGCTCCCCCTCAGGGAAACCTTTTCAAAAGATAAATGCCCCAATGGATCAGACAAGAGTACACGGACAAATGTCACTACAAAAGCCCACTAGTAACCAGAACAATAACAATAATAATAATAATAACAATAATAATAATCATTGACTGTATATGTGGCGACGCTCTCCTTGCGTCACTTTCAGGGAGTAAAAATAGATAATTTGGCAGAAGAGAAACTGTGTGGTCTCGTCGGTCCACCCTGCGTCTTTGAGTGTGAGAGGGTGCACGTAATTAGCTGTGATGCTAATCCGTTTTCTCCTGGGAGCTCCCATGGAGACAGCAGTTACTATGGTTACTGCATGCGCTCTGTCTCTGTGTCTAGTGTGTGTAACAGTCCAGGAGAAAGTGTGTGTCTATACTGTATTTACACACAATATGTTTGACGGCGAGCCTCGGGGACTTTGCAGACAGGTTGGTAGTGACGGTTTGATCCTCGTTTTGACTGATCTGAGGTCTGTTTTGGTTCTGAGAGCCCCGTTGGCGCTGTAGATATGAAAGGCTTCTAAAGCTGATCTGCGGTCTGGCTCAGCTACATCTGGACAGAGCACTGGAGCTCCGGACTGAGAGGAGGTCTGACGTTTCGATCGAGGGTGTGGTCCTGGTGCTGAGGGGGGTGGGGTTTATAGTCGGGATGTCACTCGGGGGCGGAGCTCTGGTTCTGCTGGTATATGGAGGCTTTGTCCTTCAGCAGAGCCAGGCACAGGTGGCAGCTCCAGCTCCCTAAAAGGCACAAAAGCAAAGTGAGGCAAGGATTGACGGCTGCAGGCTTTATGGAAATACATTGTTTACTGTCTGTAAACTTCACAGTTTTATTTAGGGAAGATAACTGGACTGTAAACATTCTCTTAATCTGAAGAAACTACGTACATGTTCCTGGGAAACACGACTCCACATATACAATATACCGTTCATACACTTCAGTGATGTTTTAGTCCTCTAAACCCCAAACAGTTTCCGTCTGTTTCTTTGCTCCTGTCACATTTTTGATCACTGTGGGCTCATTTGTCACTACAGTATGAAGTCGTCCTGTAACAGCACAACAATCTCTTTTGTGTAGTGGCAATGGCAAAGTTATAATGCCAATAGATATTTTCCTGCTCACTACTGTTTTAATTAGTTTTCATGTCTCCTATCCCTACTGTATAAACACAGCCTGCAGTTCAGCCAGTTTTTAAATGAGACACGTAGAAGGAAGTGATTTTAAAGAATTTTGAAGATTTTACGTTTAGATGTGGTAAAGTTTCCCAACCCAACAGCTTGTCACAGATGAGTAATTTAATGACCATTGGAAAGGTCAAAATCTGATGATTCTTTCAGTTTTTCCAAAGACAGCATGCCTTTCGGATTTTAGGGTTCAGAAGGTTAAGGTGCTATAAGATGCTTACAATGAGTAATAATAATAATCTAACCTTTATTGATCCCCTTGGGGAAATTCCTTCTCTGCATTTGAGCCATCCTATTCAAGTTAACCTTAACTATACATACTAGGAGCAGTGGGCTGCCGCGGTGCAGCGCCCGGGGAGCAGTCAGGGGTTAAGGGCCTTGCTCAAGGGCCCACAGTGGTGATGACTGGGACAAGCGGTCGCTCTCACTTTCCCACTTCAACCTCTTGCCAGTCTGGGGACTCGAACCAGCGACCCACCGGTTACAAGTTCGCTTCACAAACCACTATTTGCTTCTTTCTTATTTCTTCATTTGTTGATACACATAAATAAAATTATTTTGTAACTGATTAATTTAGGGGTGGAGCGATTCGTCGACGTAATCGATTTCGGAAATACGTCGACGCGTAAAACGTGCGTCGATGCATCGCAGTCGCATGGTAGTGGGAGTATATGCGGGAGTATACTCTGCCTGTAGCGCGTTTTTTCAAACATGAATGTTACCGGTGACCCAAACGTAGCTGTGGCTATCCAAGAATATTGTGATTCAGGACATACGTATGTATGCAGGGGTTAAAGTGGACTGGAGCCCTCCGGAGCTGAGTTCCGCCACCTCGGAGCTGGGCTCCACCTCCCTCCGCCACCGTAAACTATTCAATTCACACTGGCGTGGCGCACTAAAAAGCGCCGGCTCTTTCGGTTTACATGCGGCTCCTCAGTAGTGAAGCGGCTGCGGTGCGGTGGCAGTTACGCACACACAGTACACCCCCAAACCCCCTTCAGACAGATTAACAATAGCAAAAATAATCATCAGCTGCAGCTATACGATGGTTTGACTAAAGAAGACTTTCAACGTATCTGAAGATTATTTATATTTAAGAAGAGGGTGTAAAAACACAATTATCTAATTTGTAAAGTAAATTGCTTTTCAGTTAGCATTTTTAAGTGTGTAGCTAACAAATCGTAGTAGTCCTTGTATTCCAAAGAGTGAGACCTCTTGCTTTGTTTTCCTAACTAAGAGAGTCTGGCTTCTGTTTACTTACAATGTCAAGATCGTGCTTTTGGAGAAACTGCCAATGCACAGAGGGCTTTTAGGAATGCATTTATGTGGCAAAGGTCACAAAGCCCCGTGAAAATTGCTGAGAGGTTTCTAAACTGCTAATTAGAGAATAAGGCAGCAGATCAGACCATCTGGGTTAAAGGCTGCAATGAAGGTGACCTTTTCCTGATACTATCCCATTTTAACCCATCACAAGCTGATGATATCAACATGCACGAGTCCTTCCAGTGTGTGAACTTGTGCACCAAGGCGATGGCTTACCCTCCGGTGGTTCAGTCATAGGTGGAGTTAGACAGTACATGTGGTAGCCTCGGTCACAGTCGTCACAGAACAGCAGCTGGTCCTGGGAAAACACAACAACATGTTCAGTCGAATGATGAGACAATAAAAATCAACACTACTTGTCATTTAAAAGAGCATTCCCTTGTATATAGTTGTATTGATTGAATCTGTACACATTAAGGTACCACGATTTATTAGTTCAGGGGGCTCACTGATCATTTATATCTAGTTGTGTGACTACAGTGTGGTTGTACACTAATATCCAGAGAGAGAGAGAGGAAAGTGCAACCTTTTAACACCACTCAAGTGATACTGCAGTACTTAGTGCATCCAGTCTGGCTCATGTTTGTGTTGTATTTTGGTTTAATCATATTCCTATGTCATCCTATGTGTTAATGACAACCCTGATTATAAGATGATCCATTTCCACCTTCTGTTTTTGACAAAATGCCTCTTTGAGAACATGAAACACTTTTGAAGGTTTCCCTGAGACGCCATTAAATGCAAAGAGTCTTTTCTCTTGTTTAAGTGAAACATGAAATACAACAGTATGTGAACCGATGTGTGTGTAGTTTGTCACGTCCACTCTCCCCTGACGGATTGTTTTCTCAGGCAGTAGGTCATCACCTGACAGCTGTAATTACTTGCTGTTTGACAGGATTCCACTAATAATAATTACAACCTGCAGTAAAGACACCGGAGGACACGACAAACGTGTTTTGAATTTCTTTCTTCACAGGCGGCAACCTTCAGAAACTCCTGTACATGAAGTTGGGCTTACCAAACACTTAAAGGATTTAAAAACACTCCAAACCCTTACTAGCCTAGAAACATTAAGGCTCTAAACAACTCATTATCATTTTTATCACTTTAGACGACTGTGGTAGGCCTCCTCTCATAAAAAAAATGTCTGACATTGTCAACACATGATTTTTCATAATCACTGAATAAAAGACTGCATCCATTTTTTTTCAAACCTCATGTCTTGAGGGAAAACTTGTATATGCAGTACATTGGCTTCACAAGCTGTAAAAACTGGAATACCGTATATTCCGGACTATAAGTCGCACTTTTTTTCATAGTTTGGCTGGTCCTGCGACTTATAGTCAGGTGCGACTTATATATCAAAATTACCTCCACCAGGAGGTAATGTTTTTGCCTGCGTTTATTTGTTTGTCAACTGAAACCATCTTGTCGGGATTCAGAAAGGCCAGAATAACTGGAACTGATGCTGAGTCTGACGACAGCCCTGCAGAAGAGGAGACGGCGCTTCATCTTCCTCCAGAGTTGGCGGAGTTGTTCAGAAGCGACACCGAGGATGAAGAATTCAATGGATTCAGTGATGTGGAATGAGATCGGGAGCTTGGTGAATTTGCGTACCGGTAACTTGGTTGGTGGACTCGCTGGCTTGTTATATTAATTTAGCCTATTCAGCCCCCCATGTATGTTCTTTATGTTATTGCGAAGCTGAATAAATGTTAATGTGTTAACATACCGGACACCTATTCAGCTTGTTGTTCTGTGTAGTTGAATAACTTGCCTTTACAGATTTAATGTCTGTTCTTGGTCTTGGATTTTGTGAAACAAATTTCTAAATAAATGCGACTTATAGTCCAGTGTGACTTATATATGTTTTTCCCCTCTTCATGATGCATTTCTCCGGAGTGACTTATAGTCCGGAAAATAATCTAGTAATCTATTTTTGTCTGAAATCTACGAGCCACTTACATATTTTACCAGCATTTGGCTGGTGGCTGGTGTCAATTTAATGCAGTACAACCAAATAACTGCTGCTAAGACCACAATAATGGGATATATTGAAATGTCCTGCCTTGTGTTCAATCACACTAAACAGGTTCTTAAAGCACTACTTTGTTTCCGTCAGGCAAAATGAGCTTAAGTGTGTGTGTTTTTTTTTTTTACTTTCCATGTTCTTTAGCAGCAGATTGTAACCACTACAGAGAAAGTCATTTGGAAACACTGAACACACATTTGCTGGAAATATCATAAAGAGCCTTACATCATTCTCTGAGGTGCCGCAAACGTTGCAACACTTGCACTCGATGCACTGCCAGCGGTAGGTCTTCACTGCAGCCATCATCACTGGTGTGAACTGCAGGCACGTCGGGTGGCCTACAGGAAGGAGAAGGAGAAATGTTTGGATAAACTTAACCATGGAGGCTGTTGCCCGACCCAGTGACCGTAGTGACTGCCCGAACATAGCTTTGCAACTTTAAGAAGACACAGCAGATTTGTGGAACTTTGGATTTCTCCACACGATGAAGCAATCAGAGTGGTGCTCAAGATCTCTTTCTAATGCTGAAACCACAACCACAGAAGTGTAAGGAATGCATTAAGTCAAGCCAAGTCAATGTATTTATATTTGCACATTTAAACAAAAGGCACATTTTAAAGTAACACACAGAGAATCCAGCTGTAAATTTGGTAGGAAACCATTTCAGAAGACAGCTAACCCAAAACTTTCACCCCAAATGGAACATCTGCATATCAGATGTTTACTTCAGAATTACAACTCACAGCCCTCTTGGAGACAACAGGATGTCTCCTACCTCCACCAGATCCTGGTAATAGTCGTTTTGTGAAGGTAACCAGCCACACCTCTGGACAAGAGGAGACTGCATTCTTCACGGTGACCTTCTGACCTTTCTGTCCCTCTAACACCCACAACTTTCAATACCACAATTAACTGAACAGTTTACATCTGAAAAATTTTCAACGCAACTATGCAAAAGTGCCACATTGTCTCTGCGTTCCTGAACCAGCTCATCTAGCAGATCCTCACACCTGCAGATCCTCACAGCCACACATCCTGAAGTGGCCTCCCTCTCCCTCCTACAAAGGCTAAGCAAGTATCATTTTCTTTCTGCAAAATGGGTAAATTTAGAAATTGCAATTGACTTCTCAGTTATAAAGTGATTCTAAATTGATCACCACTCTACCAACTGCTTCCAGTGACGATCACAGTTAATTAGTTTATTTGTATTCATTCATCCATCCACTCTTGGTTTTTACGTCATTGTCGTTTATTGTTTGTTTGTAGCAGTAGTACATAATCATCAGTTCTACCATGCATTTCTTGGGAACTGGAGGTCAATGAAATCAGAGTTCACGACTTTTGATTATAAGACTGATCAATACAAGTAGATTTGATCATTTATTAATATTCAATCTAGAATATGAGAAATTAAATTTCCAAATGTCATATTTGGTGGTGTCCCTGATTATAAACGAGAGCAATTTTTTTCTTTTTTAAAGATTCATTTTTGGCCTTTTCATGCCTTTATTAGAGAGGACAGGACAGTGGATAGAGTCAGAAACAGGAGAACCCAGCACAGCCGCTATTCCTCTGCACATGGGTCAAGCGACATAACCACTAGGCTATCTGGGCGACCCAACGAGAGCAGTTTTAATCATAAAGTGTAGAATTTACAACACCACACAAATAAAACTATAAAAATAAATGTTTAAAAAAATTAGGCTGGTGTGTTTATCTGCTCTAATGTAGATTTTAACTATTACTGTGTTCAGCTAACAATCTAAAGTAAGTCTTCAGACCAAAGAGCATATCATTAGCTAATGACAGTAGTTTGTGGGGCTACAGATTTAGTTTTATACATTCAGTTCAGAATACCAGAAGAGTTTGAGTCACCATTTCTCGCTCCATCCAGCCTTTTCTAATTTAGTGAAGTTTCCAGCGACCCAATAATACTGCAGGTAGATAATATTCAAAGTGAAAACATACATCTCTTTACATGGATCATCTGCCCCCTTGATCTCTCTAAACTGTATATATGCCAGGTGATAACAGATAGCTCAAGGCTCCAGCTTAGTGTGAACATAACAAATTCGTACCTGAGCGTCCACAGTCTGAGCAGGATACCAACTCTTCTGACTGGCCAGTCTTCTGGTTTAAGGTGGAGTCTCCCAGGCAGAAGTCACAGTAATCGTTGGGCAGTGCCAGTCCGTTGGGACCCTTCTTAGTTGCTAAGCAGGAGAATGAGTGAAGACAGTATTCAGTACACATTACTCACTTTAGGCCATCAAGGAAAACCAGTTAAATACATGTTTCTTTCTCCAGATGAGCATAGCAAAACTAAAGAGTCTGTACTGTAATTTAATACAATTTAGATTAAAATGTTTAAGTACAAACCTGCCCATGTCATGTCTGCCATCGACATTCTTTAATCTCTGTAACTGACTGACGATGTATTGAATGTGATCCAAAACTAATGAATGAGTGACAGCTGACAAAACGCACTTGTTGTATGCATTTGCTAACACGGTGTCGCGTGCACAAAGAAAAAAAAACAGCAATGCGATGGATATGTTGGGGGAGGAAAAAAAAAAGATGGATGATATGCTGAAAAAAATGCCAAGAGTCCCGACTGTGCAAGCAAGTTTCAGTCAGGAACACTGAGCCTAATCCCAAATTTGGGATTCAAAATCATGAAAATCAAAAAATGATAAGAGCGGAACAAAAAAAAAAAAAGAATGAGAGAGAGACTTCCCTTGAACAAACACACACATGCTACACAGCATGCAACCAAACCTCCCTCCCCTTTCTCTCTCTGTCTCTCTCTCTCAGCACTAGAGTGTGACTCACTCTTCTGCTCCTCAGGCTGGCGAGGAGTGGGTGGTGCCTCGATCTCCTCGCGGTCCTCGCCCTCCTCCTCGGCCAGGTGAGAGTGTGTATAGTGGTAGCTCAGGCCAGGACGGTTCTTGTAGCGCTTCCCACAGACTGACACACACACACACGGTCATACAAAAGTGTTATAGTGATGGCGGCTCATTCTAACTACCGTCCAAAAAGGCCCAAGGTGGAACAAAGGTGGAAGTGCGCCGTTCACCACCCCAAAACGGGCTTTTCCATTATTTTTTTAAAACTTATTTTCACATAATTCATTTTTGGCGGACACGCTAGTAGCAAACTCATACAGCGGAGGTGAGCATTTGCACGGTGAGCTAAAGCCAACAAGTAGTTACAGAGCACACATGGGGCAGCATCTCAAGAAAAAAATAAAAAATAAAAAACAAAAAAACGCATCCAGTAGAGAAACTTTTCCAATTTTTACTAGTTCCAGGTGGGGTCTTTCAGATCACGCCATGCATGGCAGAAGGCTTGTCTTTGTCTTTCAGGGGGAAAAAGCAAAAGCCTCTCGCTGACATGCATGACACACACAGACATTGCAAAGGAAGCTTCTACTCACTGTCGCAGGCGTAAGGTTTATCTCTCTCCTCCAGTGCTGCAGCTGCAGCCTCTGTTTTCTTCTTGCCATTCTTGTCACTGCGGCCCTAAAGAGCCCATTGAGACAGACAGTACTACTGAAACAACAAGTCGCATGTTTATATACCTGGCTTTGCAATATTTTAAAACTCCACAGGGCATCTGTGAGGGAGAAAAATTACAGAATTAACCAGCATTTTTTACCTGAGACTAACATCGGCACAATATATTGATGTAGGCAGAACCATTGCAGTGGAAACCTCCCATGTTGTGTTTAAGTAAAGTCTAAAGGCTAAGAAAAACTATCGTTAACTGTCAACTATCCATCAGCTATCATCTTTTTGACATGTTTTCTGTTATAAAAAATGTTAAACAAAACATTTCCAAACCACGAAATGTGAAGAAACTGACTAGAATGTATGTAGAATGTAGAATTTATGGAAGCAACTAAAGCTCCAGCATTGAAAGCAAACTTATGTACACTGACAACACTCTGGTATTGTCATCCCTGCATTGATCTTCTGTAGGGAACAGACTGCAGATTAAGTCAAAAGACACTCACCTTGGACTTGCTCTTGCCTCGTCTCTTGGGGGTCTCATCCTCAAAGTCATCATCATCCAGATCATCCAAGTAATCATCGTGATCCAGTACTCTCTGCAGTGAGAGAGTCTGGATTAGTTTACCATATGAAATGTATTAACTCCACTTTAATATACAGTCAGCGCGTAGGATCTTGTAAGAACTTCAAGTTGCCAAGTTGTTGTTGATCATTTATAATGACACCAAAGATTGCAGGTTTTTTCCTTACACGTTGCAGTTCATGTATTTTGTTTTGGGTACTTCACTGAACTTCCATGTTTGTAGTGCATTGTGGTTTTAACACTACTGTGAATGTAAAAGCCCAACAAGAAACATGAGTTTAAAATTAGCAATAGCTATAAAGCACCTCAGTTTCATTCTCTGTATTGGAACTGCCAAATAAAATAATTATGCTTATTCGGCTAATTGTGTGCTTACTGCTGAGCTACACTAAGCCACTGTGCATCCACTGTTTGAGAATAAAATTCTAGAGTTTGGTGCATGAATGTGCCGTGCCTGAACATGAAGATGTGTGTTACAATTGTCTGTACTTGGAATTATTAGGGGGAAATTTTGACTGAAAGGAAATTGTCAGGAAACTTGTTGTTAGTCAAATCTGCATCAACAATTTGGAAACTGCGACATACTTGTGGGATGGCTATAATACAATAACGTGACACACCATTTCAGTTGTGGCTAAAGATTCTAAACAGATCATAAAAGATTTGGGGAAGATATCAGCCTTCGACCACGACAGACCTCATTATGGAGAAATCAGGGAGGTTTAGCCTGAATACTGAAAAAAAAACACAGAGGAACAGCTTGGCAAACGCAAAGGAAAACAGACTGCACTTCTGAAAAACACGATCAAGCCTATCTGTTAATATCATCACACAAGAAGGAGCTGGTCCGTAAATTAAATCATTTTAGAGTCATTATTTGTAAAACGTCAGATGCCGCAGTTTGTTTGGATTTGCACTTTTAACACCACAGCATACTCAGTTCATCTGTGCAGTCCAAGATCCGTCAGACTCACTGAGAGTCAACATTAGCATTCAGCCAGCTTTGAGTCTCACCTTACGGATGCGCCCGGAGGATGTGTGAGTGGCTGTTGATGTAGCAGGAGGTTCCACAGTGGCTGGATCATCCTCAGGGCCGCGGAGGTCCGACACGCCACTCCTCCTGTCGAGGGGCTCCCCTTTCAGCAGCGCCTCCAAACTGCTGCCATCTACAGCTCCCAAGGCATCACGCTTCAGACCCAGCTCCAGATCTGCTGCACACACCAAGCAGAACAGTAATGCATGCATTGATATATCACAGAAACAGCCAGACACACAGGCCTGTACAAATTAATTCATCAATAAACATAAAAGGGCCTCCTACCAACACCTAATAAATATGGACTAATGTGTACTAAACTTTAACAGTAAAGTTCTGCCACCATGAATAAAACCAATTACTATCAATTGTTGTAATGATAAAAGTTGTTTTACCAGAGGCGTTACCTGCTTTCAGAGGAGGAAACGCTAAGCGGGGGTCCTCAGGGGGGTGAGAACGCCGTTTCTTTCTCCAGCGTCGAGCAGGGTAGGTGTACAGCTGCCCTGGAGCTACACCTGATGTGGCAGTACAAA
The DNA here is from genome assembly GCA_900302755.1 of Chromis chromis. Taxonomy (NCBI): domain Eukaryota; kingdom Metazoa; phylum Chordata; class Actinopteri; family Pomacentridae; genus Chromis; species Chromis chromis. The sequence goes on from OMNN01023996.1 coordinate 15,280, forward strand.
TGGGAGAACCAACAGGTGAAGTAATCTAGGAAACTATGAAAGTACTCTTGTCTTTAAGCTACGGGTATGATTATATTAGTAATAATTGATCATCCTTCATCACAGTTGGCTGAGCATTTATCAAACAATAGCATGATTGAATTACATCATGAGGATACAGATATTTATGAAAGACAATTACTCATCACAGTGAATCATCATTCAGCACTACTTGTATACCTGCACTCCGGTGCCTCTTCTCCATCCAGATGTAACAGTTAGACTGGGCCACCCCAGTCTGAGAGTCCAGGAAAGGCATGAGGATGCTGCGCTCAGCACACAGACGAGCATTGTAACTATGACACTGCTCCATAGCATCTCTGTAATACTGCTCTCCCAGCCTGAAATGTTGAAGTTGGACACTGACAGGTCAAATAACACAAATCGGGGTAGATCGTTAATAATCACTGCTGGACAAACGTTCCAAGTGAAGCAAAGTTATAATAATAAGCACCTTGTGAACGAATGAAGTAGAACTACACGTAACAAGCATAAATTACTAACCATAACTGAATATGTGTTCTTAAATAAACATGTATTTCTGTAATGTCTTGAGTAGATTTCACTGTTGCTTTTTCGACATGGAGATGTCACAGTAGAAATCGTGATCCAGGATAATCTCCCATTGTCCTAGGACAGATTGCGATCGCAGTCTGTCCTAGGACTATCCTGGATTGCGATTTCTACTGTGACAAATACATTAAATACACTAACATAACATAAATTGAAGTGCCAGCGTTAACTCTTGACTATGTAAATAATAATTTGACAAATTACAAGCTACTGACTGACTTCATCTGAAGCTCACAATTGTATTTGAATTAGTTTTATCCAACACTGTAACGCTGGTATGTTTTTAACTTAGCACACACCAGATACAATATACAATCTGTGGTCAACAAACTATGCACTGGTGACAATGTTCCACCTAAAAACACTTTTACCTAGAACAGATCTGTTTTCATTGCAATTTTTCTGTAACTTATTTCAAAAAGATTCCTGCATACTGTGTGTGGGAGTCCTTTTGAAACTTCTGGATACAATTTCTCCTCTCCCTGTTTCCTTGTGTTACTTATCTGCCAACATGCAAATATGCAACAAACTAATATAATCTGATGTATAACAGTCATGTGAATTGTTCAGTTGGGTCTATTATGTGCCATGCTTTCGCACAATATAAGGAAGAAAAAAAAAGATAAAATCATATTAATGCAAATTTTCATGTTAAAAGACATTATATGTAATGATTTTGAGGCTGATATAGCCATACAGTGCTGCAGTGATCAAAAGCACCTTGAAAATGTGATCACACAAATTGAATTTCGACGAGCTGCGGCACAAAGGAGCATTGAAATCTCTGCAAATGGCTCCACTAGACAACCTATTGCTACTTTGCTTGCATATTGCAGCATTTTGACACTGTCCTGTCGCTATGTTAATACTCAGTATGATCACAATTGTAACATCGCAGCCATTTTCGACGTGTTTAAAATGAGTGATCACTCTGGTATACGAGTAACTGCCTTCCTCACAGATACAGTATTAATTCTCAGCTTCTCTTTGTCGCATTGTTGTATCACACTGCTCACAGACTGTTGCTCTGGCTTTAAGTTCACCGTATTTACTCATTATTAGGACACATGTATCCAACCCTAGTTCGAGTACAAAAGCCAGCATTAACAGTAACGATGCAGGAGAGTCGGAACAAAAGGTTGATTGTTAGCAAGTCTCTCGTCACAACAAAGCGCCCGCCAACCTGACAGGTTACTGAAGAATTAACTCTCTCCTTCATCTGCAAAGGGCTGACTACTACCAGGCTGATGATACTGTGTGTAACAGCACATTAAACACACCGCAGAGCAGCGGAGTAAGGCATTAATAGTGGCTGAAACACAGCTCCACAATGGATTTGGCTCATTTAAATGTGCCCACAGCTAACAGGCTAACCTTAGCACAGAGGATAACGTTATTCTCTTGGGACAATTATTGTATTCAAGGCTGAGGACGCGCTGTGTACAGTTTTCTTCACTCTGCTGTAACATGATAAACAACCAATTAAACGTGCTTCTCTGTGTCGCTGGTCGCTTTACTCTTACGATAAATAAAGATAAACTTACACTTTCACAACACTGTCGACGGCCGCCGCCATGTTTGCTTATTGCAGTTGTGTGAAGTGCCACTGCGCCTGCGCATAGATGTAAGCGATCGTTGCTGCCTCCTGCGGTGTAAAACAGGAAGTGCACATTTTATACTGGCGCACTTTTTCATTCATCAACATTATTTCCTGATAATTAATTTGTTTTATCTTCTTTTAAGTCGAATCGACTCAGGTTTTCTTAGAGTAAACTTGGGTAAAATGTCCCCCTTAAAAACAATGGGGTTTTCTTTTGAATTATATACATCTTGGATAAAGTATAATGTACAGTATGCTTATGTACACACATTTAGAGGATAGTTATATCATACCAGACTACAAGTTTGTTATTGTGGAACTAAATACTAAATCCTGAAACAAGGGTTTAAAGTATGTCTTCTTTAAACAAATGGAAAACCCTCCATATAGCTCTCTGTAAAAAAAAAAAAAAGTTACATGTATATGTATATAAAAAAAATTGCAGAGGCTTATTTTGTACCGTCAACATTTTACATCAACATACCTCAAAACTACTACATTTAATTTT